>JAHDVE020010743.1:0-192574 GCA_022606495.2 Halesus radiatus
ATAATATTGACTTAAATAGTATTATAAAAATATCAATATTATAATGATATCAGCAAGTATTAAACAAATTGAGAAATAAAAAAAACAGCAGTACAGTTTTGTTACAGAGAGGGATAGACTTAATATAATAGTAACACATAAATTATTTTAAAGATACCCGCAGCTATCAAGGAGATATACAATCAAGGAGACCATCGTATCTGTTCAATAGACAATGTAAGAAAGAGCAAAATAGCGTAAATACAGCAGATTTCAAGGAGCTATACGACCCAGGAGACCGTCATATTTGTTACAAAGCAATTGTTTTATTTCAAACTTATTTGCTAAATTGGCATACAGAGTACCGGGCCTGCTTTTTATTAAATTGGCATACAGAGTACAAAGTACCGGGCCTGCTTTTTGTTAAATTGGCATACAGAGTACAGAGTACCGGGCCTGCTTTTTGTTAAATTGGCATACAGAGTACAGAGTACCGGGTCTGCTTTTTGTTAAATTGGCATACAGAGTACAGAGTACCGGGCCTGCTTTTTGTTAAATTGGCATACAGAGTACAGAGTACCGGGCCTGCTTTTTGTTAAATTGGCATACAGAGTACAGAGTACCGGGCCTGCTTTTTTACAATGACAAAAAGGAAGTTTATTTTGTTGTTTACAAGAAATATCAATTCCGTACATTTTCAGAACAGAAAAACAACAAACAACTGGTTTGTGACCGGTCAGTGGCTGAGTTGGCATCACGTCTAGTCAACAGCTTCCGCTTAATATAGTAGTAGTAGAAGATTTTCAAATATTGCCAGGCTATTCGTAACCCGGGAATATTTGTCTTTCTTGTTTTACTTAATAAAACTACATATTAGTATTTTCATAAAACAACTCAAAATTTTCAATAATGTGAAAAATATTATAACCTTAAAAATATATAATCATATAGATCAGCAAATTCCGATTCCGAATATATAACTTGTATTATATATAATTATATAGATCAGCAAATGCCGATTCCGAATATATAACTAATATTATATATAATTATATAGATCAGCAAATGCCGATTCCGAATATATAACTAATATTATATATAATTATATAGATCAGCAAATGCCGATTCCGAATATATAACTTATATTATATATAATTATATAGATCAGCAAATGCCGTTTCCGAATATATAACTTGTATTATATATAAATATACGTAGAATTCATGTATCGTTATTTCAAAGAGAATAAATAACCATCTCATCAAAACACCTTGTTATATTGGTACCATTGTATTTGAAACATTTAACGTCACATGTGTATTTTGTTTTTGAATTAGTGTGGAGATGTTTTTTTTTTAAATTTTATTTGTATATTTTTAGCTTTGGTGAAATTTAAATTTAATTTGGGTGACTTTACGGTCTATAATTGTTGTTCAATATAAAAAAAATATTATTAATAACAGAAATTACAGTATTCATGAGCAAACCAATTGTCAATATGGATATTATGATAATATTAATGCTCAATACTATTATTATTCTTTGAGTTAAAGTTTAACATAATGTTAATAATTGTGTTTAGTTATGGTTTACTATGAATAGAATATAAAATTATATACGGTAAAGATCATCCTTGTTTTGACATTTGACATTCTAACCTCAAACTGATTAAAACCGACCGGCCATAGATTTGGAGCGTTTTGGCGGCCTTTAAAAATTGTAACTTTGAAAATTATTTTAACCATGAAAACTAACCATTATTGATAAAAAATATTAAAAAATAGGACTGGAGTTCCTCATTGTAGATTTTTATTTATTTTTTATTAACAACTATATAAATAAATATTTGAAAATACAAAATATGGTGCATTACTTGGATGCTTAATAATTATATTATTATTATCCAATAATTTGTACTGAGGGAGCACACAACGCGCGTGAGTCGTTCCCAACTAACAAACAAAACATTGAGCAGTCAAAAGGGCAAGATAACGTTTATAATGTTCAAGTATTTATTAACTTCTATCTTCTCTGACAAACGGCCATCAGTACTCATTCATACAGCCTTGTATTTCTGTCAAGCCCTGGTTACATACACTTCCATGCCGAAAAAATATATTTCCTCCAAAACTCTAATGAGACTAGGTCACATTTCTTGACTTGGTCATCTCGCCAGATTCCACATGGTCAGCTCGCTTTACTGTGTGGGTCAGGTGATACTCTGGACCATAATTTCTTTGAGTATCCTATATATTTATAAAAATGGAATTTAAATTTAAGTCATTGAGGATTAAAAACACATAAATTGACACTAACTTATTTGCTTCGATTTTATTTGCCCAAATACTATATCCTGTTTAAAAGTAACTAATTTTAATGACAATCTGTACTATTAAAATCTCATTCATTAAATATGGCCAAGATCGCCTTTAATGGGTGAAAGTCATAAAAAAAACTATTTTATTTAAAGTTATCTCCAACCGATTTCCAATATTTAAAGTTATCTCCAACCGGTTTCCAATATTTAAAGTTATCACCCAAACTTCGTCAGGGTGAAATTTAAAACTAAACAAAAATACATAGAGCATAGAGTGAGCATATATTTATATAAGTAAGACAAAATACAAAATAGAATAAGAATGAGACAAAATATAAAATGAAACAGTGGAACAGTGAGACAGAGATAAGTTTACATAAATATAATAGAATGAGACCACACACTCAAAAGCGAAAGAGAGAGAACGTGGAAAATTTTGAACTGTACAAAAAATGATCCAATCAATTTTAACGGGTTTCTAGAAAAACATTTATTAGTTTACTTGCTAGCGTCAGAACGAATCGTATGAAATTAAAGCCGTTCATCGTATAGCAAGCATAGCACAGATGTTACGGCGGAACATATAAATAACAGTAGCAGTTTTTTAAATTGTGTAGGTGTTTGCCAAAAAGTATCTCCATCGATATGTTATCGAATTCTTTTAAAAAATTAGGTAAGAGTGTTTTATGTAGTTTGTGGGAAAATAATGTTATACCTGGCAAAAATAAGTTTTTTTTTCATCCGCACATATATATATATAACACAAGTCGCAAATACGTATTTATTTATAATTTCTTCAAAATATTGGTATTCGCTTTGTGACGTCATTATTAATAAATTAATTTAAATAAATACTTTGTATTCACCACTTTATCAATGCACACAGATATCTATCTACATGTTTCGAAAGCGATGACAAATGATAAACATATAGCACAATCAAAAATGTTAATAAAAAATTATTATAAAACATTGAATAACAAATTTAGATTAGAAATTATTTTTATTATTAATATTAATATGAAAATAAATTCAAGAGATGGCTATTTAAAAAAAATATATTTTTAATTAAATTTAATTCACTATTAACGCTTTTTCATCGCTTTCGAAACATGTAGATATGTGGTGAATACAAAATAATTTTTAAATCATTTATTAATAATGACGCCACAAAGTGAATACCAATCTTTCGAATAAATTATAATGATTATTTGATTGGGTCAGCGCTAGTGTCACAAAGATCAATGATAATGGCGACATTGGCTTTAATATTTCTGTTCTCTGACCATTTTTCGATGGCGACGTTTTTCTATAATATTCCTTTATTTTTTAAAAAAATAACAAAATGTTTACAATAATCTCCCGTGAAAATGATTGATTAGTTTGTCAACGGGTTCTTGAAACAGCCCAAAGTTTAAATTTGAGGTAGTTGCATATTTATTAGATTATTTAAATTAAAATCAAGAGAAGGTAAAAAAACCACAAATCACAACCATTTATTTCAATGTACTCCTCCTTCTGAAAATTAGTTTAAATGTTTTCATTGAATTTGGAAACATGTTGCAAATTATTGGGACATTTTCCAATGTTCTTTGACCGTATTTATTTAGTTTTCTGGGAATTAGTGGTCCATCGTTTGCAGTTGGTCTTCTCTTACGAGTACCGCTGATTGCACCACAATAAGGAACTCCAAACCATTTTATTCTTATTTTTTAGCGATGATTTATTTTCAATCCAAGAATACCATCATTGGATGGCGTCCCCCTTGATGGTCTTTTGATTTTGATCGTGGATTTTATTGAATACAGTTATGTGAATTATACAATTGTGTGTATTCTTGCTTGTCGTTTGGGTGCCATAATTGATTTGACAGCGAAGGTAATGCCTTGTGACGACTATTACTATCTCTAAACAAATAAACATTAATTTGAAAATTTTATTTCATTCCCAACATTTATTTTTTCAAAATATATCTAACAAAGTTCTTAAGTAGGTACCTACTAGTGTTTTCCATTTTGAAAATATTCTACCCAAATAAACCTTCTTCTTTTGAATATGTAATCTGTGGCTAACCAGAATGGTATATCTATGGGCTACCCTCAATAGAACATACATTTTAAAACGTCATAGAAACAGTTTTACATATTGGATTCCATTGAAACTACTCTCTAAACCTTCCCGGCACTAACAAGAACAAACTGCCATCTCAGAGAAATCGGTCTAGTAATTTTCGAGAAAATCGAGGACAGACAGACAAACATTCATTTTTATATGTAGAGAAGAGATTAGGTACATCATGTCTTTGTTTATATTCAGCTTTGTTTAAGAGCAATTTGAGTATGGAATATTTGAACTAAATTTAGATATATTTTTGTCGATTTGTTATTTTTCATGTCCCCATGTGGTTATTCCGTACCTTATAGAGGATTCCGCCAATGATAGGTATACTATTCTTAGGGTATTTCGTGAAACAGAAACGTGTTTGCGCGGCTCAGTGAACATTTTGTACGAGTATATCATAACCAGCAAAAGCCATTTAAAATTAGTCAATTTATAGCCCAGATAAACGTATTCCGCGATTGCTTTTAATATTCACTAGTTTTATGACAACTCCTCGCAAGTAATATTTAATTATTGCGTGCATCATAATATCGGTTAGGAATTAAATAACCATCACGCCGTTTCCACAAAGGGTAGGCAGAGAGGATGGACAAACATCTCGGTCTTGGCACACACTCCTTACTTCATTCACATTCATACATGCCCTTCTGTTATTCTGACTCTTAACATGGCCCGACTCAAGTATTTGGCATGTCTTCCTTGGGCGTCCCCGCATTCTTCATAGAAACAAAGAAGAGCTTTCAAATAGAAAAAAACTGTGTTAAGTGCATGACGCCAGAGCTTACCACTGTGGCGATTTGCCGCTTCAGCCCAGAGATTTTCCGTTCAATTTTGATTGTTTAACTGATTTATTTGTTCCGTGGCCTCCGAAATAAAAACAAGGCTTTTTTTGGCCCAAAAAAATGAATAAAACATTATTTATAAATGAATTTAGAAATATACTTAGTATTCACCACTTTATAAATATACATTGATATCTACATGTTTCGAAAGTGATGCTTTCATCGTCAGGAATATACGAATACTATTAAAAATATTATTTTATTAATACTATTATTTTTATTTTTTTATTAATACTAGTATTCCTGACGATGAAAGCATCGCTTTCGAAACATGTTGATATCAATGTATATTTATAAAGTGGTGAATACTAAGTATATTTTTAAATTAATTTATTAATAATGACCATAGTGAATACCAATCGTTTTAAGAAATTATAAAACATTATTTGTTGAACATCTCTGAGATTTTGAATACATTCAACCTACGTGTCCTCCTACAAAACAAGCGATAAGAGACGCAGCTCCATGGATCATTAAAAACCACAAGTCGCAAGTTGGTCAATAGTCGACACCCGTCATCGATACATCACCGAACTAATCGCGGCGACATCAATATTTGAACAATACCACGATGTTGAAGTTCAGTTTCTTGATACTAGCTGCCTGCTTGTGCTTCGCCCTGGCTGGCAGGAGAAACCACGATAGAGGATGTCTTTGGTCGTATGACGGGGAATGTAAGTTTTCATTTAATATCAGTAATAAACAACACACTTCAGATGACGTGTACAGCTATAAAGAATTGAAAATGTACGCGTTGAATCATTAATAAAAAATAATAATAATGTTTCATCATCTTCTTTTTCTTATAACAAAATAACAAATAATGATATCTTCATTGGGATTCCCGTGCTGAGGATTTCAATTACAAAATTTAGAAAAAAATAATAATTCTAAGGTGAGGTGTTTGAAGTGCAGTTGAGTGGATCGGTGTTAGTCTATATTTGATGTTAATATATTTTCTATTTCAGATAAAGATTGTAACGTATCTAGTGTTTTATTTGACGTTTTATTTGACTATGTAACGTATCTAGTGTTTTATTTGATTTTTAAATTTATTATGGCTGTTGTGATTTTTGAAGGACAGTGGGATTTTGTTGAAAAGTTTAGTACCATAGTATAAGAAGTTTTTGTTGTCCAAATGTTGTGTTTGTGGTTCCTTGTTGTATGTGTTTTTGACTCTGAGATCTAGTGTTTCTAATATGTGTGATTGTTGTTATTTCTTGTTTCTGAATTTATGAATGTAAAGTAGTGTTGTTTTAGAGTATAATTGTTTTATTGCCATAATTTTAAGTTTGTTAAGACCACTATCATAAGCACTGCCGCACCCGAGAATACCGTATTCTGTAGTAATTGGCAAAGAGCCATCTAGATGGTATTATGCGAATGGATTTAAATAAAGTTAATATTCGATTTATTAACAGTTATTAACAGTTTTAATCAGAGCCGCATCTAGGGAGGAGCCAAAGGAGCAGGCGCCCTTGGCGGCGCATCTGGGGGGCGACCAAAGTCAACTCTTATTCCCATTTTTTTCTAGCTCCAACACTGGTTTTAATAATTTAAAGCTTCAGAAGTTATAATCTAATTTAATTCATTAAGAATTTTTTATAAGTTAAGTATAGGTAAGCAACATTTCAGATTATTTTTTATGACGGTCTCCGTGGTTGAGTGGTTACGATCCTTGGCTACGAATCCGGAGGTCGCAGGTTCGGATGGCAGCGTGCGGAAGTAAATTTTATTCGATTAAATTGTGTTATTTGATAATGTGTTAATTTGAAATAATATGTAGTATATTTGCGGCACGTTCCAGAGTGGTAGATACTGTCAGTATCGCCCTGGTGAAAGACCACCATTCAGAATCGAAATGTTGCTTGAAATGGCTTTAGCCGTATTTGGTGTCCTGATCTGAATAGTCAGGTACTTCCCCGCCTTCCTTCTTCCCCATCTTCTTCCCCTCTTCAATACCTTCAGCCTCACAACATATCCCAATTGGGGATGCCATCCCACTGGCTCCAGATGGTTGGGAGCAACTGGAACTCTTGTGTGGTATCACATAATGAAAAAACAAAATAAAATAATGAGTCTACACTTTTAATTTATATACTAGTAGATGCCTATTGCAGTCCTGCAAATGGTTTGTATTGTGAAGTCAACCGCGCTGACTACATTGTAGGAGGGAGGTACCGACCCGATTTGACCCACTCTGAGCCTTACTCTCTTCGAAAGTCGATTGCTAAGTCAACCGCGACTGACTACATTTTAGGGAGGTACCCACCCGATTTGACCCACTCTAAGCCTTACTCTCTTCGAAAGTCGATTTCTAAGTCAACCGCGACTGACTACATTTTAGGGAGGTACCCACCCGATTTGACCCACTCTGAGCCTTACTCTCTTCGAAAGTCGATTGCTAAGTCAACCGCGACTGACTACATTTTAGGGAGGTACCCACCCGATTTGACCCACTCTAAGCCTTACTCTCTTCGAAAGTCGATTTCTAAGTCAACCGCGACTGACTACATTTTAGGGAGGTACCCACCCGATTTGACCCACTCTTAGCCTTACTCTCTTCGAAAGTCGATTGCTAAGTCAACCGCGACTGACTACATTTTAGGGAGGTACCCACCCGATTTGACCCACTCTAGCCTTACTCTCTTCGAAAGTCGATTGCTAAGTCAACCGCGACTGACTATATTTTAGGGAGGTACCCACCCGATTTGACCCTCTCTGAGCCTTACTCTCTTCGAAAGTCGATTTCTAAGTCAACCGCGACTGACTACATTTTAGGGAGGTACCCACCCGATTTGACCCACTCTAAGCCTTACTCTCTTCGAAAGTCGATTTCTAAGTCAACCGCGACTGACTACATTTTAGGGAGGTACCCACCCGATTTGACCCACCGCGCCTTAGCTTAGTCTCTTCGAAAGTCGATACGCTTAAGGTGTTTTTTGGCAATGTGTCAAGTGTGAGTTTTTTGCGTAAATCAAAACATGCGGCCGACGTTAAGCGGGAATTTCGACATTGTCACTTGCATAAGGAGCGCGTGATTTCGTTAGAATTTTATCAAGGGGATGGCTTTAACCATGAAAACTAACTTTAGAAAGAAAAACGACATAATTTTTAACGTCATTAGTGATATATTTTTTTAATTGGTCTAGAGTTCCTTATTTATGTTCTGTATTTGAATAATTCGTAAACATAGTTTATTAAATATTAGATAAACACTCAATTTTGAAAGCTTTGCATTTTCAAACACAAAACCCACTGTAAATTTACCATTAGCCACCAAATTGTTGTAAAAATATTTATGCTATCAGATTCAATCGAATACCATAGCTATATAAAGTGGTAATAACTATCAAAAATACATTTTTTCTGTAGATCTCCATGAAACGGTACATTCCTGATTTATTTGTAATTTATATCTTATCATCTCTAATTCAGTCGGCCAGGGCGATTTTTTAATCTCATATGGTATTCAGCGAATATAAAGTAGAAATTAGATAATGAAAGTCGATAGGAAAATGTATTTGTGTCGCTAACATACGAGTAGAGGGACATTAACTCTAAACAATGAAACTTTTTTTTTCAAACCACACGGGGAAAATATGTGCATTGTATTGTTTACTGTGAATTTAATTTCCACAGGTATGTCAGAATGTCCCGTGGGCACCCACTCGTTCGTCAGCAGCTGCGGGGGCATCACGCTGAGCGCCCCCACCTGTAGCGCCCCCAAGACGCGCGACCTGGGCCCCATCTGCGACATGTCCCGCTGCGACTGCGACGCGCCCACCCTGCTGGACGAGGTCACGGGGAAATGTGTTCAACCACAAGATTGTCCTAAATAACTTTTAATCTCCTATCCGCGTGTGCGCACCGTGTAGTTGTGCGCTCATGCGTCGTTCTGTCACCCATCACTCTACCACACTTTATAATCCCCTGTCCGCGTGTGCGCACCGTGAAGTGGTGCGCTCATGCGTCGTTCTGTCACCCGTCACTCTACCACACTTTATAATCCCCTGTCCGCGTGTGCGCACCGTGAAGTGGTGCGCTCATGCGTCGTTCTGTCACCCGTCACTCTACCACACTTTATAATCTCCTGTCCGCGTGTGCGCACCGTGTAGTGGTGCGCTCATGCGTCGTTCTGTCACCCATCTCTCTACCACACACTTCATATTTGTTTGTTTGTTTTTAGGACGGCTCTGTGATCCGTCCACCCTATGGTACAAGGGCACAAGCAAATAGTGCGCGCATTTTACTATTTTTATTATATTGATTTATTTTATGCTTGAATTATGATATTTTGAAACTTATTAATAATCATTATCATTTTAATAAATATTTTAACAAAATATAAGGCTTTCTTTTATTAGGAGCTTTTTTTATCTGGTTGTTTTTATCTCCAACTGTGGTTCACCCTCCCTGATAGATAACCCCTGAATTCAATCATGTACTTACAAATTAATTTATCTATATCGCTGTGTATAATAGGTACACATATGTCATTTTAAATATTGATAGCATTCTATCCACATGAGATTTTGTCTTCACAAAAATTCACGAGAAATTTACAATTAGCGAGGTCATTATACCCAGGGCCGGTCCTATGCAGGCGCAATTGGAGCAGTCCGCTCCAGGTGCCATCTTTCTAAGGCGCCAAGGCAATGATAATATCTAATACAGCGCCATTGAGGTGATTAAGAGCGACAAAATCTTGGATGCGGCCGTTAAGCTCAGGGCCGGCCCTGATTATACCCACTATAAATAATAAGGAAATCTAGTAAAAAATATATATTCATACAAGCTGATGTGTGCCCGGCCTTGCTCGGGATTTTTCACTTGTCATTAGGGTGCCATAATTGATTTGACAGCGAAAGTAACTAACATTCATTTGAATATTTTATTTTATTCCAAACGTCTATTTTTTCAAAATATATCTAAATCATAAAGTTCTTAAGTAGGTACCTACTCGTGTTTTCCATTTTGAAAATATTCTACCCAAAAAAACCTTCTTCTTTCGAATATGCAACCTGTGGCTAACCAGAGTGTTACATCTATGGGCTAACCTAAATAGAACATGGCGGGTTCAATGTTTTTCATACTAATTTTAAAACGTTATAGCAACAATTTTACATATTGGATTTCATTCTAACTACTTTTTAAACTTTCCCGGCACTAATAAAAACAAACTGCTATTTTCAGCAAAACCGGTCCGGTGATTTTCGAGAACAACGAGGACAAACAAACTTACATTGATTTTTATATATGTAGATAGATAAGCAAACACCGATTCTGAATATATAACTTTTATTATATATAATTATACTTAGAGTTTATAAATCGTTATTTAAAAGTGAATAAAAAATAATCTCATCAAAACACCTTATTATGTTGGTACCATTGCATTTGGAACATCTGACGTCACATGCGCATTCTGTTTTTAGATTATTATGGATATTTTTTTTTTTCATCTTTATTTTGTATTTTAAAAATGTATTTTTTTAGTTTTGGCGAAATTTATACTTAATTTGGGTGACTTTAAGCTCGATAATTGTTGTTCCATATATAAAAAAATATATTATTGAAATACTCGGCAAACCAATTGTCAATATGGATATTATGATAATATTAATGCTCAATACTATTATTATTCCTTGAGTTAAAGTTTAACATAATGTTACTAATTGTGTTTAGTTATGGTTTACTATGAATAGAATATAAAATTATCTACGGTAAAGCTCATCCTTGTTTTGACATTTGACATTCTAACCTCAAAATTGATTAAATCCGACCGGCCATCGATTTGGAGCGTATTGGCGGTCTTTGAAAAATTGAAACCTTGAAAATTATTTTAACTATGAAAACTAACTTTAAAAAGACGATTTTCTTTAAAGTTGGTTTTTTTTACATTGAACAACAATTATAGAGCTTAAAGTCACCCAAATTAAGTTTAAATTAAACGAAATTACTCTCTCAACCTTCCCGGCACTAATAAGAACAAAGTGTCCTATTTTTAGAGAAACCGGTCCAGTAATTATCGATAAAATCGAGGACAAACGGACAAACTTAGATTGATTTTTATATATATAGATATACAAACCACACCCATGTAAATCTACCCAACACAGGACCACATAAAAGTGAGCCTCTGTGAATCTGCTAGAGAGGTATGTGGAATAAGTACGCAAGGTAGGAAGAAAGGTGATGCATGGTGGGAAGAAAGGTGATGCATGGTGGGATGATGAGATTAAAGCACTGGTCTCAGAGAAGAAGAAAGCGTGGTTATGTCTGATAGCGACTGGCAGTGCTTCTAGCGAAGAGAGGGATAGAGCGAAAGAAGTTTACAAGGGATGCAAGAAAAGAGTACGCGATAGAGTGAAAGAACGAAAGAAACGTCTGGAAGAACCACTTCCAAGAAAATATTAAACTGTTTTGGAAGGAGGTCAAAAGGTCCCGGAATGGTCCAGAAAGTGGATGTGTGAAAGTGATAAAATCGAAAGATGGAAAAATGTTAACGAATGAGAAAGAAATAAAAGAGAGATGGATGAAATACTTTGAAGAGGTCTTCGAAAGCAACCCGAGTGATAGTGATTCCAGTGGCGAGTCGGGTATGAATAACGATGGGGTGAATGTTCCCAAAATTAGCATGGATGAAATTAAAAGATCAATTAAATGTATGAAGAATGGTAAGGCTGTTGGTTTCGACAATATTGCTGCTGAATACTTTAAAGGAAATAGCCGTATAATTCTCGCATGGTTATGAAAACTTTTTAACCAGTGTTTAGAGGGTTACACCCCATTAGATTGGAGAAGGGCTGTGATCATGCCTCTATACAAAGGTAAAGGATCACGTATGGAATGTGGAAATCACAGGGCTGTTAGCCTGCTAAGTTCAGTTGGAAAGCTGTATGGTAGGATATTGATTGAAAGGGCACAAATGAAAATAAAGGATAAAATATAGGATGTGCAAGGTGCATTTATGAGTGGAAGGGGGTGCATGGATCAGAAAAAAAGTTATGGAAGGTGTTGTCTAAGTATGGTGTGAATACATATCTTATACAGGCAATCGCATATCTGTACGAGAAGTGTATGCCAAGATCGAGTTGTTTGGCGGTCCGTCCTCTCTTCATACCCCTGCGGGGAAACGGCGTGATGGTTAGTTAGTTCACAGGCGTTTCATATCTGTAATACGACGGGCAATACTGCCGTGGTAAGTAAAAACACGGTCTTCCTTGAAACTCCCAAGGAAGATACTGTGTTTTTACTTACCACGGCAGAATATACCACCGATGTCAAATGTTTATACATGTAAACTGCCGTGGTAAGTAGGGTCAGTGGGCCGGTTGTGGCCACCTTAAGGATTTTTTCGTTTTTGAATGAGCACCAAACTTGCACATAAATGTAAATTATAATTTTTCCAACATTAATGTACAATAAAAATACCTGTCTTTAATATATGTAAATATATCCAGTAACAGTTCTTTAATTATTTTTAAATATATTTTTTTCATTGAACTGGACCCATGCATTAGTTGTGGCCACAATTTAATCAGTTCTGGCCACACCCGTGTGCCGGTTTTGGCCACATGAATCTATGTAGGGAACTTACATTTTTTATCTAAATTAAACACAGTAATGATTATAAATCGATGTTTATTATTCAAGTTATACAATAAACTTATAAAAAAAATAAGATTTAGCGCAAATTTAGACCTGAGAGTTCGATTTCGAAAGTATAAAAAGAATTTTGCCTTTTGGTTGTACCTGTAAACAATGGTGGTGGCAATATCATTTTAATATCAATCTCAGCAACAGATGCCAAATCAGGAATTTGTGGCATTGTGAATTGGCTACCGGTGGTATTATGTTTTCTCAGGTACATTATCTCAAACTCATTGTCTTCGTCTTTTGAATGCAATATTTTGCCGACATAATAAAAAGTGGCTTTGGGATTCTTAAATTCAACCAGGACATAATCTCCTTCCAGGGGTGTTCGATCTAGTTCTTCGAAACCCGACGGCTTTACCTGTGGAATCCAGTCTTCGCAGTCCGAATGAGATGTATCACGCAAATTTTCTTCCTCTGACGTCTCTGAAATTTCAATGGTCGGTTTCTTTTTTTTAATGTTCTTATTTATTTTTTTAGCTAGTTTTATCTGTTTTTGTTCTTCTTTTCTGTCTTTCTCCTTTTCCTTAGCCATCATAATATTTTTCCATTTATCTGATGTTAACACCGAAGGAATATACTCTCTCTTTCGACTGGTAGTATTTGTCTTCTTTTCAGGCCATATGACGCATTTTTTCACTAATTCTGCGGCATTAGTCGGCATATTCAATTCTACAATCTCAGAAGAGGATACAATATCTTTAGATGTTGATGCTGATACGTCCAAGATTTCTTCGTTTACCGCTATTGGAAATGAAGGTTCAATAACAGGAGTTTCTGGAGGCGTTGTAACTCGATCTAGATTAATACAAGTAAGATCTGTATTTGGCAATGCAGTATTATCGTCTTTGAAGGCCAGCCATACTTTATGCAGGAACAACCCTTCAGTACAACCTGTCCAATCCATACCAGTGCTGTAAGTGACTTTGAAATCTTTAAGCATATTTGGTTCAATTTTACTCTCCAAATACTGTAGATGAGTCGATTCCACTAGGCGCATGTTTACATTAGTTTCAGTATGTTTTGGTGCAGTTATAATTCTTTTATAGTTTACAAAATCAGGACCAAATGGATAAAGTCCGCAAGACTTGAATCCAGCTTTCACATTATTAGAAAAATTTGTATCATTTATCAGAATGTTGTTCAAAGCAGAAGGGAGATTAAATTTAGTTATTTCTTGTCCTTTATTATCAATTCTCCACTTACGAATGTACTTCAACCAACGTTGCTTTAAAGGAAAAAATACAGCCACGTCCAGTGGCTGCAGCATATGTGTTGTGTTTGGAACCAAGGCTATGACGATAATTCCGTTGTCTCTGCAAAGTGAACTCAGGTGAAGAGTCAGATGGGATTTATGTTCGTCTAAAAATAATACGATTGGAAATATTGTACCCTTTTCTTTGAGATAAGGCAGGAACACATTACCAATAAATTCATAGAAAGACTCAGCAGTCATCCACCCTTTGTCTGTCTTACCAATAGACCAACGATTAGGTGCATTTTGAACTACATCTGAATTCATTCTTTTGTATTTGTAAAGTGTCAGAGGTGGAGCTAGTTCTCCAAGAGCATTTACTGTAAACAGAGTAGTGATATTTTCTTTATCACTGTTTTTTGAAGTGTCGTAAACATGTTCGCCTTTCGTCGCTAAGACAAGTCCACCTTTGGGGGCTAAGAAGAATGAAGTTTCATCGCAGTTCCATACTCGAGCAGGATCTTCAAAAATCTTACATCCATCAGGTCCTAACAAACTAATGACTTCTTCAAACCAGTTTCTGATTTTTTCTTCGGTTATCAATGCGCGTGCCTTGTTTATGTACTCTGCATGTTTTTTGCTTAAATCAGGATGTCTCGTCATAAATGACTCAAACCATGTCCTCCCAGGGCGATTATTGATGAAAGGAGTATTGATGTTGCCAGTAACAACAATCTTCTTTACGGAATCTAATAAACATTCCCTGTTAATTGGAAAACCTGCCCGGCACAATCTTTAATCCACCTGACTAGTGACATCTCTATTTCTATACCAAGTACAGCTTGTGGTCCTACGTGACCTGAGGCCGCTGGTGCACGTCCACATATTTTGTTACGCAAAGTACTACGGGGGACTTTGTAGTTTTTACTAGCAGTAGATACCTTCATACCTCCTTTTATAGCATCGAGTGCCAAAATCACTTTCGATGGTGAATAACAAAAAAGTTTGCGTTTTGAGTGCTCAATAGCATCTTTCTTCTTATTTGCCGGAGTCATTTTCACAGTTCTGAAGAAGAAACATAATAATTTATTAAGTTAAAATATCAAAATTAGCGGATATGTACATTTTTTTAGATAATGGCCAAAACTAGTATTGTATGGGAGCCACTTGTGGCCACCAACGTGGCCACAACCCATACATTTGTATAAATTCTTGTGTCAGTAATGGCCACATCGAAAAATCATGTTTAAACAACCAATTTGCTAAAAATAACCTCAAAAACATATTACTTTACCCTTTTATAATGGGTACAACTTGTTTTCAAATAAAACATCAATAGGATTACAAATATATATTAAGATTACTTACAGTGGGTTCCTTAAGGTTTTGGATAACAATCTCAATAAAAAATTCCGCAACACTTATTCGCATCGACCAAACACAAACTGTTAACAATAAGATTTATTGTGTCACTTGTCAGCGAAGACCATTAACAAATATGCATTTTGCCATAGAGTAAAAAAATATTCGATTTTTTTTAGCTTATATTTCGACTTGTAAAGTTGAAAATGGCCAGAACCGGCCCAATGGCCACAACCGGCCCACTGACCCTATGTAAATAAATAAATAAAATAACAAAAATACTGTTCTGTAGATATGTTTGTAGTTATGTGGGTGTGCCAGTGGGTGCCAAGGCTATCTAAAATGATCTTCCGCGTGTGCTAGGATGTTTGCAATAAAAAAATTATCAATGTTTTTCTTCTAGCAAATAAACCCGTTTTCGATTTTAATTTTGATTCCATATAAGACCAGTTTTCTAGGAGCGAGTCGTCAGAGTGGTATTGTTGTTTGTCGGGTGAACATTTTATAATTCAAAACGAAAATGAAGTTTGCTTTGTACCTGTCGATGTTTGCCGTAGCCGCTGTGATGTCTAACCCGCAACATGGTAGGGGCTGCAAGTACCAGTTGGGCCGCTGTAAGTACATTTTCAATTCACTTAAGCCGCGTCTCCTGCGGCTCTTTTTTAAAAACATTTACACAAAAACAAAGGGGTATTGCCATACACATTTCTGTGAACGTATAGAATGTTTTCGTATTCCGACATCGATGGAAAACATTCCCCTCGCGGGTGAAGAGGGGAAGGGTTTGTTTCATTTTTTTTAAATTGCCGCACGGTGCGGGTTTATCTATGCGTCCCGTCCGATGGAACTTCATAAATCCGCCGGGTTTTTAGGTTATGTGAACTGAGGGAAATTATAATATATTATTATAAGAAGTTTGCTTATGTATCAGTAATAATAATAATGTATATAACTGTTATGTATTCTCTTATTTTGTCTGCTATTTCTAACAGCATTACAGCCCTCTTTTAAAGTACACATCGTGAGGTAAATATACATACAAAAGATTTTTTCTTGTTAGTTTTTTTTTTAATTTAAAAGAAAAACCCAAACTAAGAACTTAAAACCTATTTTATATATAATACAATATATTAATTACACATAAAGTGAGTTTTTAGGTTCTTAATTTGGGTTTTATAAGTAAATTTAATAAAAAACAACAAGCCATACACAAAAATAAACTTTAAATAAATTAAAATGCGTAATTTTGCTTCTCCGGTGAATGAAATAGTTGTTCCTCATTGTAATTAAACTAATAAAAAGTGTTTTTCATTAATTTTGTGCGTACTAAGAGGAACGGCTGCGCGGCCTGTTTAATACAAAACTTAATTTCGGATTTGAGGCCAAAATATTCACCTAATGATCTCTTTTTTCATTAAAATATCTAGTACGAATTAGAAATTATTTATTTATTTTTGTTTTACATTGTGGACGCTAGCTTCGCTTCTTTGGACAACTTTTTGTTTGCGCCAACCGCGTTCAGTTCTCCGTTAATGGAGTTTCCTGCATTCACCCTCCTTTCAATATCCCTATCAGTCTTTCCATCTCTTGTAAACATACTTCCCAAATACACAAACTCATCGACCTGCTCCAAGTATTCATCATTCAGAACTATATTGCACACTGTTTTCGTACTCTCTCTTTCAAACACCATGACTTTAGACTTACTTACATTCATCATTAGGTCATTCTTCGTACATACTTCGTTCATCCTAGATATGAGGGACTGTAAATCTTCCTTACTGTTAGCAATCAGCACCGCATCATCAGCATACAACAGGAAACATACTTGCAGACTACTCACTTAGGTTTTTTCAATTTGGATGAGTGTTTCAGGCTAATAATTATTGTTTATAAAAATAATTGTTACCCTTTGCGCTATGCACAAAAATCTTGTCTTAAAAACTTTAGTTTATCAATTAATAGACTTTAAATTAAATTAAAAACGACCAATTTACTTTGGAACACAAATTTCCCGTACATAATTTAAAATATAGACCCGAAAGAAGCTTTTTTTAAATGTGTTTTTTTTAAATATTTTAATTTAAGTAATCTTATTTACATAGCAAATATGATAATCAAAAAAATATATATAATCAACCCGCAAATAATTTTCTAAGCTGCCTCTAAAATTAAGGAAATTTTTTTTTTTTTCATGACCTATAATTTAAAAGATAAATAAATAAAATACTTGATATCGGTGTAAATGGCGTAAATTGAACTGGTCTCATTAGCTAAGTTGGTTAAGCGATTACCCCGGATAGGTAGAGGTTCTGGGTTCGAGTCCCAGATGCTACTGAAATCTTTTTATTTTCTGTTGTTTTTTCGGATTCATGTTTCATTTGGGATGTGTTAATATTATCTTTTTCAATGATTTATAAATAATTTTAAGGAGTGGTTTTTCCTGTCCAGTCAACCTCAGATTTGAACCTAAAATAATGTTTGTTCTAAAATCTGTGTTGCCATAGCAATTTGTACTAAATCTTCTTTTGGACAAAGAAATTGTTTGGATCACGCCCCACTTATGTTTAACAGTCTTCCGGAATATATTAAAATATGTAATTCCTTCTTTGCTTTTAAAAAAATTCTTAAAATGTTTGGTTTGTGGTAGCTGAGATTCTCAACTATTTATTTTTCATTTCGTAGTACTTAAATTAATTGCATATTATAATATCGACGGTCCCAATGAACAATGTCGGATGTGCAAATGGTATCTTCTTATTAGAGCTGTTTAAAGTTTCCTTTCTATGTGTTTAGAGTTTCACGTCTACATTTTTATTATTTTTGAGATATAGAAATATAGCGTTGTTTTTTTTTTATATTTTACATAAACCCCTATTTATTTCATTAAAAATTATATTATTGCAACTACTACGTCTCTTACGCAAAGTTACCAATTTACACATCCAACATTGTTCGTTGGAACCGTCGATATCATGGCTTATATTGTAAGATTCCACATAAACGCAGTCACCCGGGATTATTTACTTCATTATAATGATTTCTCATACCTTCGACCCGCTTTAGTACCCATCTGTATGAAACATTTTTGCAACAATATGATCCATCGATATTTGAATATTAAAAGTGACATTAATTTATAAATCTTTATTTTTCGTTTTACAGTGTGTTATTTTTTATAAAATTATTAACTTCGGTGCAGGCTTAGTCCTAGTGGGGTTAAAAATTTAATTATAAATAATAAATGTAAAGAAACAGTAAGTAAAATAAATATTAATGAAAGTTCTTAGTTTTGTTTGTAATTTCTTGATTGTGCTGAGATTTTAAAAAATGAACAAGCTTTTAAAAAAAAAATTAATGATCTTTTGGGAAACATGAAAATGCAGGTTTATGGGGAATCTAAAACCATTTGGCAATTATTACATTATCTTACTATGTTACAAATCTTAAGCTTTTGGGGTGCATTTATCTTCCCTCTCTTCTGGAAATTTCATTTTATTTTTATTTTATTTATTTTTGGGAAAATTAACAGCAAATTAAAAAATTAACATAATTTACATATGTATAACAATAAATCATTCCGATTATAAATTTTCCACTGCTGATGATAAATACTATGAGTAAAGTGTGACAATATACAGTTTTACATCAGTTAGCGTAAACTATGTCAATCGGGGGAGGGGAGGGTGGAGGGGAATATAGGAGTGGGATAAAGATACAAAGGACTAGAGTATATGGAAAGGTGGTTTAAGTTATCTAGTTTGAGAGCGGTCGTGTAATGGATTTTAATTTAATATCATGTATAGTTGAGTTAAAAATGTCAATGTGGTAATAATTTAAGTTGAATGAGTATGTAGATCTGTAGATAAAATAGCTTTGTTTGGAATTGGTTTTCCAATGAAGGATATAAACAGTAAGTGACTGTCTGCTGTTGCGATTTGGGATAAAAAATCAATTATACAAGAGGTTACCAGGTCACGTCAGAACATATTCAGTCGCAGGTGGTTAAGCAACCGTAAATTGCAATGCATCGTTGACAAAGTAAAGTATAACAGCGAAATAAAAAACTTTGGCTGTTTTAATTATTCGTATATTCTCTCATAACAAGATCAACAAGTGATGTGTATAGCTTGAAGCACGGAAGAGTAAAGAGCGCGGGAAACGGGTAGGCAAGCCAGCTACCCTTGTCAGCCAGTCCAATGCGGCCACCTGCAGGTATTTTCCGTCCATACTGACAATCGAGGAAACACACCCGGGGTCTGTTATGGAATTTGTTTACAAAAGCATTCATAAAAATACAACATATTTAATACTCGTACATACATATCTAAACGAACTACAAGATAAACATTAACATTTTACATATGTATATCCCGTTCCAACTATAGTTGGCATTCTCCAATTCAACGCTTACAAATTGGTAACAAATACCTAAATGATATGAATGTATTTGACAATAATCTAAACTTGACAAATTTCAAAAAAGTATGTGTTTCTTTACTGAATCTATGGGTTAGTTTTTACATAAAAGTATTTAATGATAAATTCCGGCCAAACAATGGTTATAATTTGACAAAAGAACAAATTATTTCTACCTAAAATTAGTTTCATTCGACGTCGTTAACCTCTTTCTAATATCCCCGTAACAGAAAGCAAAAATATATTGTCTAAATTATTACAAAATTCCATATTATCAAAAAATTTCTCTAATGATCTGTCTCACCTTTTTAACATTTGTCTAAATCAGAACTATTTTCAATTCAATCAGGTTTTCATCAACAAAAAGAAGGCTTGGCTATGGGCGCCCCCACACCCCCCTTATTGCTGATATCTTCATGGACAACTTAGAGAATAATATTCTGAACGGTAAATCTCCCCTAGTAAATAACGTGCTATTATGGAAGAGGTATGTCGACGATATTTTATGTATATGGACAGGTACGGAGTGCCAACTTAACTCCTTCCTCCTACTAATAAACTCCTTCCATAAGCAAATTAAATTCACCATGAAAATAGGAATCAACTACACTTAAAAATTTTTAGACCCTACGTTATCAGTTATAAACAATAAAATAGATTTTAAAATTTACCGTAAGCCCACTTATACAGACAAAACCATTCATAACACCTCGAATCGTCCCACCTCCCAAAAACATTCCGCTTTCCACTCAATGATCCACCTGTTGGTTACGGTCCCGTTATCAAATGCAAATTTTTCACTAGAATTATCCATAATTAAACAAATTGTAATAAATAATGGTTATCATGACAGCCTCCATGGTCGAGGGGTAAGGCTCTTGACTACGAATCCGAAGGTCGCAGGTTCAAATCCCGGCCTGCGCAAGTAAATTTTATTTTTAAGAACTTTAGTTTATCAATTAATAAATTTTATTATTTTATTATTTTTTTATTTTATTTATTTAAGTAAATTTTATTTTTAAGAACTTTAGTTTATCAATTAATAAATTTTATTTAATTAATTTGTGTTGTTTCACAATTAATTAATTTAAAAATAATATATAGTTTATTTGCGCACGTTCCAGAGTGGAAGATACTCTCAGTATAGCCCTGGTCACCATTCAGAATTGAAACGTTGCTTGAAATGGCTTTTAGCCGTGTTTGGTGACCAGATCTGAATAGCCAGATATTTCACACCATTCTCTTCCCCTCCCCAATACCTTCAGCCGCACAACATTCCCCAATTGGGGATGCCATAGTCTCGAAGGCTTCAGACGATTGGGAGCAGTTGGGACTCTTGTGCGGTATTCATATAAAAATTTTAAAAAATGATGAAAACTTAGTCAATAACATCCTAAAAAAAATTTCGCCAAATAAGTTTTTATTCAACAGTTCCCCCTAATAATAATATAATAAATAATAATAACCAACCGTACCAATGGCGTAGAATCTTGAATATCAATAACTTTTCTCAACAAAGCATTAAAAACCTTTTGTCAGATATTAAACCAGCATTTTACACAGATAATAGTATAGGTAAATTTTTAATTAATGGTAAAGATAAAGAAGACCGTTTAGGCCACTCAAGCATTTATTCGCTTCAACGCAACGATTGCCCGGCATTTGATGTAGGCAAAACGTCGCGTAATGTGAATATCCGGGTAAAAGAACACTTATGTCTCGATAATAATGAGTTCTCGGAATTTGCCAACCACATCTTAGAAACAGACCACACATTCAATAAAAATACATATAATAAATAAAGAAGACCGTTTAGGCCAATCGAGCATTTATTCACTTCAATGCAACGATTGCCCGGCGTTTGATGTAGAAAAAACGTCGCGTAATGTGAATATCCGGGTAAAAGAACACTTATGTCTCAATAATAATGGGTTCTCGGAATTTGCCAACCATCTCTTAGAAACAGACCACATTCAATAAAAATACAGGCACTAGTTTACTGCATAAAAATGGAATAGGCATTCGACTAGATAACTTAGAAGCGTTAGAAATAAGGAAAGCCAAAAACACTAATACTATACTCGTAAATAATCAAATAAATTTAAATAAAAGTCCAATTCTTAAATTATTCCCAATAAACAAAGTACACGCCCTTCCCGGTCAGGTACCTGCTGATCTCCCACCCTTGGCCCTTCACTCGCCTGTTTTGATCAGTGTATCTTAGTTCATAGTTTTGTAGTATACTGCCCCGAAGAAGCTACGGTAGTAGCGAAACCCGGTCGGCAAAAGTATATAACAAATAAAAGTGATGTAAACAAAGTTATTGTTTTATTTTTTAAATTATAATGTCGCATCACCAAGTTATCGCTTCATATGAAAATATATTTCTACCTAGTTTATAAATTAATGTTAACTACAACTTTTTACATTATTTACTTATTTTTTATTATTGTTAATATTGACCCTGTGAATATTGCATTTTTTCTGTTCCTTTATATTCCTGTGTATTTTTAGCTTTGGTTCGGTTTTTTCATTTTTCAAGTGTAATTAACTTTTGAGCATGTTTTCTATTTTTTATGTGATTTAAAAATGATGTATTTGTATGTAAAAGCCCTGTGGGTATTTAAATGATAAAGAAATAAAAAAGGTTTTGTGGAGACATTATAAATAAAATAACATACTGTAACACTTGAACTTATTATGTGGGGGGAAGTCAAGTAATAGACTGTAATTTTGTAAGTCTCTATTTCTCAATCTTAAGCACAATTATCTTTACGAAGCACAAGTTCACGTCGCTCGCAGGTAGGTGGAAGTGGCGGGAAATCATTCCCGCCTTGTGCTCGGAAAGCCTTCTTCTTCTAAATATAGGCTGCTGGTTGCGTTGCATTGCTGGCCATGTACATCAGCTTTACAATTCAATAACATGTGCCATGCCAACTGGTTTTTGCTTGGATTTGGATATCTTTTTATTTGATATGAAGATCTTCATCTCAGTCACCATTCAACATTTATCAGGAAATTATTACTCAATTCAGAAAACAATTTGAAGTTAAAAAGTAAGATTTCAAATCCAAATCATTGCATTAATTCGACTCAAGTTTTGATAAAAATATTGCGATTTTCAAAGATAAATATTTTTGGTCTAAATAATTCCTAAAATTTGTGATCTTTCTTCCAGGCTTATACGAGTGTCCAGAAGGCACCCACTCCTACGTGTCCAGCTGCACCAAGCCCTCCTACACGGAGAGGACCTGCTCCTCTCCAGTGGCCAAGGAGTTACGACCCATCTGCGACCTGTCCCGCTGCCAGTGCGACGAGCCTACAGTGCAGGACCAGACCACAGGCAACTGCGTCAAGCTGGAGGACTGCCCCAAGGATGCAGAGAAGCCCACTGATGACTTAGAAAATTTGTAATTTCTAACAATAAATATTAATAGTCATGCAATACCGTCTGATTGTGTTCCTCCTTTCCGATAACAATTATTTTTTAGCATTTTAACTACCAAGTTAGTATTTAAAAGGAAACCTTGTGATAAAATACAAATGTTTAAGGGATTCTTGCGAATTTTTAAAATATCTTATGTATTATTCTATGCTATAAACCCAGCGATGCACCCGCGGCCCGCGAGTTCATTACGTGCAGCCCCCTGAGCAATGCCCATTTTTAAAAATTATTCTGTGTTTTTTTTAATCTTTTTTCGTCATTCTGGTGAAAAAAAGAGTTACCGTACTTTTAACAATTGAAATCTGAATCATCACTATCAAACAAAACATTGAGAATTTTAGTGAATGCGACAAATTCAGACACAATTTGTTTTTGTTACATCTTTCTCGGCAGAATAAAAGTCATCGGATACATCAATAAGGAGGCCGCTACACTTGTAAGTTAGTTTTCTTTACCCCTTCAGTAATCATTAAAAAATTAAAAAATGGAAAAAAAAAACATCCTTTTTATGAATGAATTTTATTTACTGAACATATATATCCTCTATTAAAACCATTTCGGGCCCAAAATGGAACTGAAAGTTGATATTATGGTGCATAGTATGAAAAAAAACATTAGGTTTATCATAAAAATATTTATTTGGTATGGTAAATTCTAAAACATGGAGCAGCCCATTGCCCCCTCCTCGTCACGCTCGCAACAGACAGACTCTAAGTACTGCACACTACTAACCCATTGCCGGGATCGCAGCACTACCGACTCTTCCCCCCTCGTCACGCTCGCAACAGACAGACTCTAAGTACTGCACACTACTAACCCATTGCCGGGATCGCAGCACTACCGACTCTTCCCCCCTCGTCACGCTCGCAACAGACAGACTCTAAGTACTGCACACTACTAACCCATTGCCGGGATCGCAGCACTACCGACTCTTCCCCCCTCGTCACGCTCGCAACAGACTCTAAATTCTGCGCACTACTAACCCAAATAACATGTTGTCACTTCATTTGGGGAGATTGGAAGGTAGAGGGGGGAGCGGTATCGCGTTTCAATAATCGCAGCTGTCTTTTGTCTCGCTTCCACATACCATAAATCGTATTTATTTCCGCCTGAGTATATTTGAGAGTGGTCTTTTCTGCAAGGAATTATCACTCGAGTATACTCAGGCGTTATCTTTAAGCGGTTAAGTGACTTATGTAAGTAGATTATGGTAAAATTACCAATGTAAACAACACTGTATGCACTCACTGTAATTTATAGCAACTTCCAGAAGTCTTAAATGGCGTGAGTTTTTGACAATCGTGTCCGCGCTAACTTACAGCCTTCTCATAGCTCACAGCTTTTGAAATCAGCTTGATAAGTTGAGGGGCTTACCGTAACCTTATGACAGTTCTTGGCGGGAAGAGGGAAAGTGACAGCTCGCCGACCGACTGGTGTTTTCAAAGTAACCGTAAAAATTTTCACCTAAACGCGCCCAACTGAGAGAAGTTTGCATTTTGTCGTTACATTGGTGGTAGTATTGGCGCCGAATATGGACGACATCGAATTTAGACATTTCACGCATCAAAAATCATCATTTTTGGTTGACATCACTAATTTTTGTCAGTCGATTATTTCTTCAACTATATAAAATAAATTTGTAATATTATTTACGAAATGTTTTGATTCCAAGGTCGACTAAAAGAGTTTACGTAAATGTTCACCGATTAGAAAGGATATATAAATATTTCCTGAAAGCAAAATAATTAAAAAAACAAACATTAGGTAAAACACAAGTAATAGGCCTTCCAAACGACTGCTTTGCCCAATAATAAAAAAGCCATGGCGTCGGAAGCAACTTTAGGAAAGGACAACCGGATGATCGAACCTTTCCATGCTATGCCTTTTTTAGTATTGGACCACCCGCTCGTCTGGATGCCACTTAAGTAGCTGTTTTGTATACACAGTCATAAACATGAAGGCTTTGTTTAAATAATACATGTCAATAAATTTATAGACACTTACCGTTACACGCAAATCATTTTGTGGCGTTTGTAATTTTATCCGGACTTTGTTTAATATTTTTGACCCACGACAAACAAGACATTTTTGTGTGTATTTATCATAAAACTTCCGAACAACTTACGTGAGTATTAATTACCATAAGTTGGACGAATATGTAAACATAAGTAACTTATCAAAAACTCACATAAGCTGTAAATTTTTCTTTCAAGTTTAAGGCTAAGTAATAGACCTAATTTGTGAGTGCTACAACCAAGATATTCAACAGTTTCTGTTAAGTGTTTCAAAAGGGTTTAGCTGCAAACTTAAAGGCAAATCATTTCAATGAGTGAACGTTTGAATGTATTTGTGCACACCGATACTGGTTCATACTAGTATAAAAGTAAATTTTTGCACAAGTACCCTTTTGCTTTTGGGGTGGGGATATATATATAATTTATTAACTTATGCAATAGGGAACTCTAGTCCTATTTTTTATCAATAATGATGTTCAAACTTAAATACCAGGATATTTCATTTTTATTCTAAAGTCAGTTTTCATAGTTAAAATAATTTTCAAAGTATCATTTTTTCAAAGGCCGCCAAAACGCTTGGCCGCAAAAATCTATGGCCGGTTGGATTTGATCAGTTTTGAGATTAGAATGTCAAATGTCAAAACAAGGATGATCTTTACCACACATAATTTTATATTCTATTCATGGTAAACCATAACTAAACATGAGCAATAAATTTTAGAAACTTTAACTCAAAGAATAATAATAGTATTGAGCATTAACATTATCATAATATGCGTACTGATAATTGGTTTGCTCGTGAATACTCTAATTTCTTTCTTTAATAATAGTTTTTTTATACCGAATAACAATTATAAAGCTTAAAGTCACCCAAATGAGGTTTAAATTTCACCAAAAATAAATGAAAATACATATTGAAATACAAAACAAAATAGAAAAATAAAAATTATCATACTAATTAAAAAACAGAATGTGCACGTGACGTCAGATGTTCTAAACGCAATGGTACCAACATAACAAAGTGTTTGGATGAGCTGATTTTTTATTCACCTTTAAATAACGAATTTATAAATTGTACATATATTTATAAATAATAAAAGTTATATATTCAGAATCGGCATTTGATGAATTTATATATTTTAAAGCCTTTATATTTTTCATTAGAGTTCCTTAATATGTATATATTTATAGATTTAAAAAAAAACTAAAATTAAAAATAGGTGCATTTTTTTATTATTATTTACAAATACTGTTTTTACATGGTTAGACAAAATCATTCTTAAATGTAGAAATTCATAAATGAATTACCAAGAACCAATTCATTTTATATCAAGAACTTGTTTTCATATTTTTAGTTGACATATCGTTGCAGGACTGTCCTTTCTCCAAAGCTAAAATTGTTAAAAATATCTTGTATTATAAATGACAAATTCCTTTTCATCGCAATGAAGAGGGTGCCTTTACATACAAACTTTCCAAGTTTAATCAAAAAAAGATAAAATAATTTATAAATATAAACCATGGTTATAGGAAGAGACCAAATTTAGTGTAATATCTTGGCTAACGAGACACACTTGAAACAGGTTGACCAATTTAAAAACGTTTATTTAACTTGGGGTTGAATTCTCAAGTGATGGCCGGCAAGACGGAGAAATTGGCCGTAAAACAGGTGAAGCAAGCGGTGTGCTGCGTCCTCTTTATAGCTCAGTGATAAGGAAAGCTGAGTTAAGTATCGAGACAAAATCAGTATATCGCCCCACGCTTACTTATGGTCACCAGATACACGTTCGTACAACGAGTGTACACATTCCAGGGTCCAAGCTGCCGAAATGAGATTTTTGAGAGGAGTTGCACGAGTCACGAGATGGGATAGAATATGAAGCTGGATGATCTGGGAGGAGCTAGACATCGAACCATTATTACTTTTCATAGAAAAATCGTATGTCAGTAGGTCGAATTCCACTGAGTGCTATTCTAGAGAGACGACGTCTAGTGGGCCGCCCCAGACACAGGTGGGAAAAGCAACTCCAGAAGCTGTGCGAGAAGAGGCTGGACCTACTATGGACGGATGCCATAAATGTAGGACAGGACAGGGACGCCTGGAGGCGCCTTGTTGATGCGATGGGTCCCCGACCCGAGTAGAACATGGGGAAGAAGATATATGTATAAATATAAACATCCAACACAATGCTTCTCCTGACTTCACGACATACATAATATGGTTCCATGACAATTCAACACGCGTATGAATCGGCATTTTTTAAAAGTGATAAAAAGACATTAAAAGTATGAAAAAAAAAAGCCTAAAAACCTGATCTAAGCTAACCTAATCAATATATATATATATATATATACATATATATTAATAATTAGGTTAAATTAGATTAAGTTTTCGGGCTACTTTTTTTTTCATACTTTTAATGACATATCACTTTTTAAAAGTGTGTTGAATTATCCGGTCACCACATAATGTCTAGTAAGTTAACACCTGTAAAATATCAGTTTTGTCGCACTGGAGATTGTAACAGCCCAGTAACAATAATATTGATAATGATTTGACTATAATTAATGCTAAGTGTCGCAAATAATGTTCATGAACATTAATATTGTCACAAATAATGTTCACGAACATTAATAATTTCTTAAATCCACATATTATGTCATGACATTGCTACTCTTATTAATGGAAATGCAGAACTTGTTGATGTCAACTAACCCACCGAGGCAGCTACAACACAATAGTATATCCATGTACTTGATAATCACAACATATTTGTACAGTGAATTGTTTGGTTTACACTGATCATGTTTGATGTCAACTATCCCACCGCGGCAGCTTCAACGCAATAGTATATCCATGTACTTGATAATCACAAGATATTTGTACAGTGAATTGTTTGGTTTACACTGATCATGTTGATGTCAACTATCCCACTGCGGCAGCTTCAACGCAATAGTATATCCATGTACTTGATAATCACAAGATATTTGTACAGTGAATTGTTTGGTTTACACTGATCATGTTGATGTCAACTATCCCACTGCGGCAGCTTCAACGCAATAGTATATCCATGTACTTGATAATCACAAGATATTTGTACAGTGAATTGTTTGGTTTACACTGATCATGTTTGATGTCAACTATCCCACCGCGGCAGCTTCAACGCAATAGTATATCCATGTACTTGATAATCACAAGATATTTGTACAGTGAATTGTTTGGTTTACACTGATCATGTTTGATGTCAACTATCCCACTGCGGCAGCTTCAACGCAATAGTATATCCATGTACTTGATAATCACAAGATATTTGTACAGTGAATTGTTTGGTTTACACTGATCATGTTGATGTCAACTATCCCACTGCGGCAGCTTCAACGCAATAGTATATCCATGTACTTGATAATCACAAGATATTTGTACAGTGAATTGTTTGGTTTACACTGATCATGTTTGATGTCAACTATCCCACCGCGGCAGCTTCAACGCAATAGTATATCCATGTACTTGATAATCACAAGATATTTGTACAGTGAATTGTTTGGTTTACACTGATCATGTTGATGTCAACTATCCCACTGCGGCAGCTTCAACGCAATAGTATATCCATGTACTTGATAATCACAAGATATTTGTACAGTGAATTGTTTGGTTTACACTGATCATGTTGATAATTTCCGTTCGGAAACAGGGGATTTGGGGTGGCATTAATGTGATAAACTCAATTTACACAAGTGGTGCTTGTTAAAGCATTGCTATTAAATGGAATCACTTTAATTCAATTAAAGACACAAAATGAAATGATAGAATGACGATTCGAGGGCCCGAATGTTTCAGGCAACCCTGTAATAACATATTAAAATATTTATAAATACTGTCCATTATTAACACTAAGTCACTATTGACCGTCTCAATCTAAGGCGAACATCTATTAACCATCAGATTTTAAAGCAAACGATTTTTATCAATGGTAAGCTTCCCAGGCAAACAATAATCAGATTGGTGGGATGACAATGATCAACCGTCAGATTCAGAGGCGCTGACTTGTTTGTCAGCCGGAGAGGGAGAGCGGGAGGCCGAGCCCCCCTTGCCGCCGCGCTCCGAGCCTGACCCGCTCTCGTCCTCCGAATCCTCCAATGCCTTGGCCCGGTCCAGCCTCCGCGCTTTGTGCGTCTCCACGTCCGATGCATCTTCATCCGAGGAGTAAATCTGGCCACCGGCAGCTGGAAGTTGTTTATTAAATTAATGTTGATCCATACATTCCGTACAATCAGACAATTCAGAAGATAAATTAAGGGGTAGGGCTGGAAGTTTTTCATTAAATTAATATTTATCCATACATTCCGTACAATCAGAGAATTCAGAAGATAAATTAAGGGGTAGAGCTGGAAGTTGCTCATTAAATTAATATTGATCCATACATTCCGTACAACCACAGAAGATAAATTAAGGGGTAGAGCTGGAAGTTGCTCATTAAATTAATATTGATCCATACATTCCGTACAATCGGAGAATTCAGAAGGGATAGTAGCAAAGATAGCAGACTCAATCAACCATATTATTACATTCTTTGGTGAATATTATCTAAAAACAAATAGGTATGTTATAATTTAAATATAATAACATTGTTTGAAAACCAATTTTATATGTACATAATATATATCCCACTATTTTGACACCTGAAGTACTCGGTTCCTATAAAAGAATCATTTAAAAGTTGACAACGCCACAAAAACATTTTTAAACATTGGTTTGTAGGAATGGGAACATTGTGTTTGTTTGGGTAAAAAGCCTTACGTTGCCTGCTCTGCTGTCCGGGTTTGTACTTGTTCTTAATGGCGTTGAGGCTGATGGCTCCATCGTCATCTGAGCCCTCGTCTCCCGCTGCCGCCGTTCCACGCTTGGCCGCACCACGCCGCCCTGATGGCCGCGCCACGCCCCCTCGCATACGCATTGACATGCGCAACTCTTGCTCCTCTTTCTGAAAACACAATATCACAGTTAGTAGTTATTAATGGAGAAAATCTGATCCATGCACCCCCTTCCGGTCATAAATGCACCTTGCACATACTATATTTTACCCTTCGTTTTCATTTGTACCCTTTCAATCAATATCCTACCATACAGCTTTCCAACTGAACTTAGCAGGCTAATAGTCTTGTGATTTCCACATTCCATACGTGACCCTTTACCTTTATATAGAGGCATGATCACAGTCCTTCTCCAATCTAATGCGGTGTAACCCTCCTCTAAACACTGGTTACAAAGTTTGCATAACCATGTGAGAATTATACGGCTATCTCTTTTAAAGTACAGACGGACCTCGGCTTTCGCACAATACACTATTTCGCACATTTTTGAAAAATCGTTTTTTTTTTTTGGCGATAATGCAAAAATGTTTTGTTTCCGTGCAGTTGTTTCCCTGTCGCATTATGAAATGCATATGAACCAGGTCCGTACTGTGAAAAGTGTTACGTTTTGTTCGCACATATGCATTAACATACGAGCGCAAGCGAGTCCGAACGCATGCGTTTGTATGTAGTAATTTGTACACACTCCCGTGTGATCTCGACAGGTTTAGTCTCTTGAGTCAGCGCACATACCGTTCGCATTGTTCTGCAAGTTTTGTTTCAAATATTTCGTACCCGTTTTAACATGAGTGAGAAACGAAGAAACTGCGAAGTAGATATAGCTAAAAAAAAAAATCAAGAACCCATAAACTTCATACAATCGAAACGAAGATGGATATAATAAAACGCTCTGAAAATGAAGAGTTTTATGCTTCAATCGGCCGTTCGTATGATATAAACAGGTCTACGATATGTTCGATATTAAAAAATAAAGATAAAATTAAACAATATGTAAAAAAAAAATTGGAAATATATCATCAAAAATTGTTTCCAAAAGGCACGGCATAGTGATGGATGAAATGGAGAAATCTTTGTGTTATTGGATAAGTAATCAAAATCAAGAAAACATCCCTCTGAGTACTTCAATAATTCAAGCTAAGGCTCTTAGTTTGCATAAAGATTGGAAGGCTGGACTAAACGAAGATTCTAACACAGTGTTTCATGCAAGTAACGGCTGGTTTACAAATTTTAAAACAAGGTATTCTTTACACAATATTAAATTCACTGGAGAATCAGCTGATGCGGATGAAGATGCTGCAAAAGACTTTATTTCGTCATTGTCCAAAATTATTGAAGATGGAGAATATACCTCTAGTCAAATATTCAATGTGGATGAGACTGGTTTATTTTGGAAGAAGATGCCTAATCATACATTCTTATCAAAGGACGAATCAGTTGCCCCTGGTCATAAACCTTCTAAAAACCGATTGACATTGCTTCTTGGTGGAAATTTAGCTGGTGATTTAAAATTGAAGACAATGTTAGCTTATCAAGCAGAAAATCCTAGAGCATTGAAAGGAAAAGATAAAAACATTGCTTCCAGTCATTTTGAAATCCAATAAAAAAAGCCTGGGTTACTGCTTTAATATTTAAAGATTGGTTCACTTCACATTTCGTACCAGCAGTAAAACATTATTGTGAAGTTAATAATTTACCATTTAAGGCCGTATAACCAGAGAGCCAGAATTCAATGTTGAATTCAAAAACGGTTATCGCACTCGGCGGGAGATGGCGACACTACAGTATACTCCAGTCCCGCGAACCAACGTATCGTACAGTGTGATTCCGATGAATTCTCGGTTCCAGCATTTTTATCGAATAAGTTGTCACTTGGATCTTGGGCATGGAAGTGCGTAAACATGAAAATGAAAATAACCAAATATATAGCATTATGTATCTACCGCGATTTATTTCATACAAAATGTGCAGTAATATGTACCTACATTCAAAATGGAAAAGCAGGAACACACAATTTTTTGTTATCAATTTTACAAATAGCAAAGCTAAGAAGAAAGTTTTTTGATTTGATAATAAATATTTATATTAAAAAAACAAAACATATGATAATATTTTTTTCTATTATTTTAAAAGAAAAATAATAATAAAAATATTAACCGCTCTACCCATACGAACGTACGCAATACGGCTGCTATATTATTGCCCGAACGCAACAAGCCGTATCCCATACGTTTAGGTACAAAAAAGCTATACCCAAAACCCACAAAACATTCGAATACGTCAAGTTTGTTCCTGCTTTATCTCGTATAGTATTTCAACGGATGGGTTCAGATATTTTTGTCCCTCCCTTACAAGTTACGTCAATTTATTTGTTGTTTTCCAAATAGCAAAACTAAACAAAACGGGTTTTTTTATTGTATATTATAATAAAACAAATATAAAACTTTTTTCCACTTTAATTTTTTTTATATCGGGTTTTTTTATATCGGATATTATCATTAAATCAAAATACATACATATTATGTAAAAAATAATTTTATAGTTTAAAATAAAAAAATTCAGAAGTTAATATTAAATGACAAGCAATTGACGACTCCATATTTGACACTTTATTTAATTCCGCCATTTTGGCTTTTGGATATGAATATTATAATAATAAGTGTGCACAGCTCATATGTTTTTGGTTAATTTAATTAAGGGGGAAGACTCAAATAAGGCGCTAAACGTCCCTTCGCAGTATGCTAACGTAAGCAATACAACACATAATTTATCTGCAAATTCTTAACGGAAAGTTACGAAAGTGTCTAAGGTTTTCACTGAGCTAAATTCTTAAACTGTAATCTTTTACATTATATATGAAATATCTACTGCAATTTTAAGTAAAGCGCTCGACAGTGCCTTCGCCGTTATGTTAACTGCACCCATTACAAACATATTTAATTAAAATCCTTCCACAATCTCAGAGTAAATAAGATCAACAACCAAGAGCGTTTATTAAAAATAATTCAGTAAATCTAGATTTTCACTGTAATTCCCTCAAAGTTCAGGAATTTTTAAATTCAGTTCTGTCATACAAAAAACGTATGAGAATTTCCGGCCCGCGCGATTGTTGATAAAACTATTTATTTCGCCGGAGTAAATCAGTTGTGAGAAGTCCTTCAGAGTGAGCGGACGTCGACTTGAAATTCAATATTTTTGTTCAATTTTACGACATATATCTGGGGGAGAGAAGTGTTAAACTGCAACCCAACTTACGGAATGTGGGAATTGCGTATTTTCGATATATTTTTTTTGTAATCACATTTCTTTGCAACATTCTTCAAGATGGGCCAAAAAATGTTTAATTTATTATACAGCATAGTATAAATAAATATAATAAATTAGACGAATGACCACAAAGAAAAAAATTGTGCTATTTAGAACAGATGTTTCTTAGACGCTATTGGTTTTAAATTATGGTATAATAATTCACTTTGATCTTTGCCAAAAAAATTAGTCCTTCGCGATCAAAATTGACAAAAACACTAAAAAAATAGCAAAAAATAGCGAAAAATAACAACACAGATTTTTTTTTCCGTTATTTAGAACTGTATCTCGGACAATATTAGGTGCTCAGAGACCGATTTGGTTTCAAATTGTAGCATGTTTAGTCTACTTTAAAAAAATGTTTATTAACCTTTGCCGAAATATTACTCCTTCGCTGTCAAAATTGACCAGATTTTTTTTTCCGTTATTTAGAACTGTATCTCCGACAATATTAGGTGCTCAGAGACCGATTTGGTTTCAAATTGTAGCATGTTTAGTCTACTTTAAAAAAATGTTGACTAATCTTTGCCGAAAAATTACTCCTTCGCTGTCAAAATTGACCAAAACTCTTAAAAAAATAGCGAAGAATGACAACATAGACTTTTTTTGTCATTTAGAACAGCTGGATCTCGGACGGTATTAGATTCTCAGAGACAAATTTGATTTCAAATTGTAGCATGTTTAGCGTACTTTAAAAAAGTATTGATAAACATTTGCCGAAAAATTACTCCTTCGCTGTCAAAATTGACCAAAACTCTTAAAAAATAGCGAAGAATGACAACACAGATTTCTTTTTCGTTATTTAGAACAACCGTATCTCGCACGATACTAGGTACTCACAGACCGATTTGGTTTCAAATTGTAGAATGTTTAGTCTGCTTTAAAAAAGTGTTGACTAATCTTTGCCGCAAAATTACTCCTTCGCTGTCAAAATTGACCAAAACTCTTTAAAAACAGCGAAGAATGACAACTTACGAAGAATTTGCATAATTTAGAACAGCTGTATCTCGGACACTATTAAGTCCGTAGAAACCGATTTGTTTTCAAATTGTAGCATATTTAGTCTACTTTACTTTTGGAGAAGGGGGACGGACAAGGGGAAGATAAGGAAGTTTTGTGAAAATACTCCCTGTTATAGGTATTCACCTGCAAAACTTCAGTTGTCTTATTGCCTTCATTGACTGGACTACTAGTGAATTGTATTCAAGCTTATTGTGTGCATCTGGATTGGGTTGTAAATCATTGTTATCTACATATGTTTTATTTTTACTGCTGTTTAGTATACAATAGTGAAAGGCGTTTCTAAATCCCAATAATTATCGAAAGATAAATAATTCTTATTCTCGTTTAATAAACGGGAACTAATTCACATCCGCCATCTTGGTTCCTAGATCAAATGTAATAGTCGGATTCCTTAACCATTAATAAAAACCAAAGCCATTGATAGAACGGCCATATAAAAAAGCGTCTAATTCATTTCAACCATCTTAACTCTCCAAGTAGACAATCGAAAATCGGATTCCTTGACTCAAAAACTATGAAAATAATTCCCTATGTCAAAAAACTGTACTTACAAGTATTTCCAAGGTGGTCCACGTTACCCAATCCTATAACATTTACAAAGCAAAAATAAAAGATTGTGTTGTGAAGAAATAAATACTTTGTATAGGTCCTGTCAATTATTAATATATTATCTAAAAAAAACTAAAAAAAAAATATATTCTCATCAGTTACCCTATCCTAGATGGCAAAAAAAATCCTCCTTTTTCCGACTGCTAAGTTAAGTCTGTCAAGCTTCTATTAATTTATTTTTATGCAGCGAATAAACAAAAAAAATATAGAGCAAATGTTTTTTGTTTCGTATTGCATCAATATGCCGAACATTTTTTTCCAATTCGGTGTGGTCTACATTGTACCCATTTCCCCAAAGCAAGTGGCGATCCTGCAGCCGGCCCGCGATAGTGCGTGGTTTTGAGTTAGCTGCCTAAAATTCCCGACGACGGTGAGTACACGGTCTTATACTGGACCCTTAATATATATAGTTTTTGAATTAGTATGAAAAAATTATTTTTCACTTTTGTTTTGTATTTTAAATACATATTTGTTTAGTTTTGGCATAATTTTAACTTAAGTTCATGAAAGAAATTAGGGTATTCACGATCAAACCAATTATCAATACGGATATTATAATAATGTTAATACTCAATACTATTATTATTCTTAGAGTTGAAGTTTCTAAAAAGGTACATACTTTTTTACTTATGTTTAGTTATGGTTTACCATGAATAGAATATAAAATTATGTACGGTGAAGCTCATCTTTGTTTTGACATGATATTCTAACCTCAAAACTCAACAAAACCGACCGACCATAGATTTAGAGCATTTTTGCAGGCTTTGAAAAATTGAAACTTTGAAAATTATTTTAACTATGAAAACTAACTTGAGAAAAAAAATGTCCTGGAGTTCCTTTTTGTGATTATGATTTATTTAGAATAGACGAGCTATACAGGGCTCAACATTTGCATCGCATTTGTGAAAATAAAAATCGATCAAAATTTTGAATTCTTGTAAAAAATTAATTAACATCAACACAGACATAACCATTATACATGAAGAAGAAATGAAATAAGACTTCCCTTTCGAAAGAAAACAAAATCGCAAAACTCAACTATACAATGAAAACTCATTACTACATAATGAGGAATGAACTGCGCATAATTTGAATAATCAAAGACTCGATATAATTCAAAACTAAACTTAAAACTCATATTTTCTTCAGACAATCATATCAAAATCACAATCATCACAATCATATAAGTACAGTGGGTGAGTAAAAAATTCTGAAATATATCGCTTAGTACGTGTGTAAATAAATAGACAAATTGAAGGAGTTTCGTAGCAAAACACGTGCTGGGAATTTTTTATTAATGATTTTATTTAAAGTAAAATTGACTTTCCGAAAAGTAGCCAAGCTAGATAATGTATTGATTTATAATACTGTATCATTAGGGGATAAGAAATATGTGTGTTTTATAACAAACGTTCATTTGAAAATGAAAAAGTCTGCGCAACGACCAACGGAAGAACTTTATTACATAAAAAAAAAATTTATAATTTTTCAAAATTTCAAACTTACTAATGCTAAATAAAATAACAATCTTTCAAAATCAATTTATATTTTTTTGTGGAAAAGAGTCGACACGTCTAGAATTCGTTTAAAAAGTGACTGTTTTTCAGTTGTGTCTGGTTATATCGCCTTAAAGCTTTATTAATCTTATATAGTGCTCCAGGACACCCAATATCTATACAAAATTTATACCCAGAAATCAATGTTGTGTTTCTTCCCTCCAATACTACCGTGTCTCATACAACGCATGGACCAAACGGTGATAGCTACGTTTAAAGGATATTATATGCGGTCGATAATGAATCAGGCCATCAAGGCAACTAACATGGAAGGTGGGCCCACATTAAAAGATTTCTGGAAGAATTATAACACATGGAACGCAATAAACAATATTGGAGACGCATGGGCTGAAATAAAAGAGTCAACAATGAAGGGTTCATGGAAGCAACTATGCCCACAAATGATAACTAACTAACTAAACTAACTAACCATCACCGTTTCTCCGCAGGGGTAGGCAGAGAGGACTGACCGCCAAACAACTCGATCTTGGCATACACTTCTTGCTTCATTCACATTCATACATTGTCTCATACATTCTCTTCTATTATTCCAACTTCTGACATGGCCCGACTCAAGTATTTGATTCACTTGATCGTGCCATGTCTTCCTCGGGCGTCCCCGGCTTCTTCTTCCATTCACATTCGCGTCATACATTCTTCTTACACTCCTTTCTTCGTTCATTCGCTCTACATGTCCAAAAGTCCATCTAAGCGTCCCTTTTTTAATCTTACTCATCACGCTTACATCAGCCTTGCATTCTTTACGAATTTTAATATTTTTCACACGATCATACATGGTTTTACCACACATTCGTCTCCGAGATGTCATTTCTACGGCATTCAGTTTACTTTCATCCTTCCTCACAAATGATAGTGATTTCATAAATTTTGATGAAATGCCAGAAACCATCACACTTGAAATAGTTCACCTAATGAACAAACTAAACCTAGAAGTTAACAGTGAAGGTGTTAATGAGATGATTGAATCTCATTCTGAACCCTTCACTAATGAATTTCTAATGGACCGACGAGATAACGAAAATGGTATACAAATTGAAAGTGGGGAAGAAGAACCAGAAGAAATCACTAAGACCTTAACAATAAAAAATATGAACGAAGCTTTTACGCATCTCGAGACATTTTTGAAAATTATGGAAGAATGTGATCCCTTGCTCAAGTGCGTAGGGCGATCCATAATAGTACTGCGTGTTACAGAACTATAAGAAAATAAAAAATGTAGTAAAATACAACTAACCCTTGACAAGTTTATTAAGAGAATATAATTTTTATTTAATATGTACTTAGTTAGTAATTTTTGATAAATAAAAATTTTAAAGTACAATTTTTGGTGTGTTTTTTTTTACATCCCTCTACTTTCGAACATTTAACTTTCGCACACATTTTCAGGAACCAATCATGTGTGAAAGTCGAGGTCCGCCTGTATTTAGCAGCAATATTGTCGAAACCAACAGCCTTACCATTCTTCATACATTTAATTTCATCCATGCTGACATTCACCCCATCGTCATTCATACCCGACTCGCCACTGTCACTGCCACATCACTATCACTCGGGTTGTTTTCGAAGACCCCTTCAAAGTATTTCAACCATCTCTCTTTTATTTCTTTCTCATTCGTCAACATTTTCCATCTTTCGATTTTATCACTTTCACACATCCGCTTTCTGGACCATTCCGCGACCTTTTGACCTCCTTCCTAAACAATTTAATGTTTTCTTGGAAGTGGTTTGTCATTTTGATCCCCTCTTCCTCTTCCAGGCGTTTCTTTCGTTATTCACTCGAGCACATACTCTTTTCTTGCATTGTTAGTATTGGGCAAACCTGTCGTGTGGAAGGCCCTTAATATCTAACTGGCAAGGCAAGGAACAGGGTGAACAAAAATTCTGCGTACTTTAAAAATGGAAGTGTTTTTTTTTTTACATAGACAGAAAACAAATCCCTATTGCTATATTTGATCAGTTTTAATACTTTTTGATATAATATTGAATTTTTTTAACATTTCAACACATGAAAATAATATTTCTACTAGATAGAATTTTCCTTGGACCTACACACCATGGTATAAATTCTAACAAGACTGATAAAGGTTCAATTTGTACGGCTCGGAATGCACAAACGGAATGGAATGAAAGTACCAGAACAGCTAATCCTGCAAATCACTCGCTGGGGTTAATGTCACTACTTTACAAGTCTGATAGCACTACTCAAAGCTGTTACTATGAACATGCAGCGGCAGAATTGGGCCTGAAAGGAATGCAGCGCTATAGTGTATACCTTCAGCTGGAACTGCCTGTCCTGGTCAGGATCGATGCCCACTTGGGATAGGATCTTGATGCCCGAGGTCTTGGTGGAGCGGTCGGCCAGGGACATGGTCATCTTCCTGTGCGTGAAGGATTCGGTCGAGTGCGGCCGGAAGGTCAGCTTGGTCCTGAACACGGCCTGCCCCAGCAGACCCGTACCTTGCCTCACGAACAGATGGTTGAAGTCACCCTGGAATAAGATTAGACAAATGAACCATCACAACAAATTCAGGAAACACGAAAAAAATCTAAAATAAGTGTCATAATATATAAAAAAAAAAAAAAAAGATAATAGATAAAATTTGTTAGATGGTGGAAGCAGTTCGAAGCGTCGGGATCATTGCACCCAGTGATTGTGGGTTCAATCCTCCGTAAGTAAGTCCTACGGCATTGCACAAGCAACCTTTTACCAGTATAATGATGGTAGGAGGTGAAATTCATCAGAAAAAACAGCTGGTGAGTAAATGACTTTACACATTTTCTGGTATCCAAATAGTTTGTATAAACAAATGTATTATTATTTTAATGTACTAATAGTTTATCAGCATGTATATATTTGAGTGAGAACTTACATGAAGCGGTTGTTTATAGACGTCAAAGATTTCAGAGCCCAGGTGAAGGGAGATGCTGCCATCAGACCACTTGACCAGGCGTGCGTTGGACTCCTTTATCGCATCTCCGCTGCGGTCAAACTCTGTTCTCCATCTTATTGTGTTTTCCACCTTCAGCTTGAGCCTGAAATAAATCATTTCATTTTAAATAGAGACATTCCCGGTTTACCAATAATTTCTACTACCATCAAAACAAGTGGAAAATGTTGCTTGTGTAATGATGGAGGACTTGCTGGGCTAGCAGGGGATTGAACCTGCAACACCGCTGTGGAAACCCGACACATTAGACCGCTCAACCAACTAACCAATCAATTATGTGAAGGATTAGCGAACCAAAGTGTTGGCTCATGTGTAAGCCTGGGCCTACGCGTCTGATGAATCTTCTACGATAAGAGAGAGCACCATAAGCTTCTGTCTTAACAATGCCTCTTTGCTTTCTTTATAAAAGTACATACTTATTTTTCACATTTCTATCTATTTTTCGGATATGTATCCTTGTGTTAAATGCCAATATAATATATCTGACCTGGCGCGACCTTCCTCATCCAGCATCTCCTCATCATCAATCTCATCCTCGTAGGTCTCCTTGTCGTAGGGGCGTGTCTCCACGGACAGGAAATTGGGCAGCTTGACGAAGTGCAGTTCCTTGCCGAGGTCGGTGGTGATCTTGGGAATATCGGCATCGATCCGTGTCTCCACCAGCGGCTCGGCTTCCGGCTCGGGCTCCCTTACTCTTTCCTCCTGAACAAAAGTGAACAAAAGAATATTAGAGGAAAATTTAAAATAGATCACACAATTTTAAAGCTTTGTGAAATGTGAATTCATAATTAAACATTTATTAACCCATTTGACCAAAATCTTGAGCTTTCAATTGACTGTATTTTAAATGAGGTATTCTGGCAATGACCTCCGTGGCTGAGCAGTTAAAATCTTCAGCTCGGGATGCAGAGGACACCGGTTCGAAACCCGGCGTGTGCAAATAAATTTTGTGCTATTTCTTGTAACACATAATATATCTACATATTAATTAATACAAAATTACATAAAATAAAGAATACATATTTACTCAGCATCGTTCTCTTTAAAAACCACTATTCATAATAGAAGCATTGCTTCAAATGGCTTTAGCCATGTTTAGCGACCAGATCTGATTAGCCAGGTACTTCTCCACCATCTTCTTCCCCTCCTCACTTCGTTCAGCTTCACAACATACCCCAACTGGGGATGCCATAATCCCACTTGCTCCGGGAAGTTGGGATTCTCTTGTAGTATTTACATAAAGAAAAGTCTACATCTATCAGCCCATTATACCATGGTCCTGAACTCTTGATTGACTGCTCATACAAGAGATGTCTCCTTTTTTTTTAATATAAATACCGCACAAGAGTCCCAAACTGCTCCCAACCGTCTGGAGCCAGTGAGACTATGGCATTCCCAATTGGGGAATGTTGTGAGGCTGAAGGTATTGGGGAGGGGAAGGAGAAGGGGAGAGGAAGGTGGGGAAAAGGGGAAATACCTGGCTATTCAGATCTGGTCACCAAACACGGCTAAAAGCCATTTCAAGCAACGTTTCAATTCTGAATGGTGGTCTTTCACCAGGGCGATACTGAGAGTATCTTCCACTCTAGAACGTGTGCAAATATACTATATATTATTTTTAAATGAATTAATTGTCAAACAACACAAATTAATTAAATAAAAATTACTTGCGCAAGCCGGGATTTGAACCCGCGACCTTCGGATTCGTAGTCGAGAGCCTTACCCCTTTACCATAGAGGCCGTCTCCTGCTCACAAGCGCACCGTACTATGCTCACAAGAGAAACTGTCATATTTCTCTTCCTGCGAAACTACAAAAGCAAGTAGTGACCTCATCCCCACTCCTCCGGCCATCGCTGCCATCAGACCTCCTGGCGTCGTCCTCTCGGTCGGACAGCTCCTCGCGCCCGCTGCCTCTGCGCGGCGAGGCGGAACCCTCGCGAACCTCATCCTCGGAGCTGATGTCCGAAGCATCTCCGAAAAGAGCATCCGCCGTCACTGTGAAAAAAAGTAAAAATAAAAGTAGTAATATTTGGTTAAAATTGATTTAACAATAAAGAGGAAGTTTTTTATTAACATCGACGTTCTAACTTAGCCGCCCGTCCTTTGGGTTATTATTCACATCGACGTTCTAACTTAGCCGCCCGTCCTTTGGGTTATTATTCACATCGACGTTCTAACTTAGCCGCCCGTCCTTAGGGTTATTATTCACATCGACGTTCTAACTTAGCCGCCCGTCCTTTGGGTTATTATTCAAAAGCAGGTAAAAAACAACAAAAAATATTTCATTAGATTTCGCAATAACAATACGCGTTTACAATATACCAGCTTGTATGGGAGAGACGAAAATACCCGAACACATCCGTTAGCTTCGGCTGACCTCGAAATACTACACGAGATGACGCAGGAACAAACTTGACGTATATGAATGTTTTGTGGGTTTCGCGTATAGTTTTTTTGCATCTGAATGTACGGGATATGGCTTGTTGCATTCGGGAGATAATATAGTGGCCGTATCACGTACGTTCGTATGGGTAGGGTGGTTAAATACCAATTTTTTAATTTTGTTTTAATATTTAAAATAATTGTTGAGGTTTCAATTTTTTAAATCCCACCAAAATGCATAAAATCTATGACTTATTGGGTGTGACGTCACACAAGTAGTCAGAATTAACAGTTTGAAGGAGGATGGTGGTTTTTGTACGCATTCGGGGCATATAATTGTTAGTACAAACCTAATAGCCTCTTTAGTATTTTTTTATTTATGATCAAAAAGGCAGTTAAGTCATAAGCAAGTTACCTAATATTCATTTTATGAATTTTCAATATTTGTTTTCATAGTTAAAATAATTGTTAAAGTTTCAATTTTTCAAATCCCACCAAAATGCATAAAATCTATGACTTATTGGGTGTGACGTCACACGAGTAGTCGGAATTTCAAAGCCAAAATGCATCCAAGACTATAATAAAAAGATGGGCTTAGTATATAAAGTAGACATGATGATAACTAGTGTGAATTCCCTTCGAAAATCAATTAAGTGGTACAACAAAAGTTTTCTTTCACCTTATCGATTTATATTTACTGAATTCGTACATAGTGCACAAAACCATTAGTTCAAAAAATATTAGTTTTCCTGATTACCAATTATATGTTATAAGACAATTATTAGAAAAATATCACATTACATCGCACCCTGAAGTTAGTCCTCGTATGTCACAAGATGTGCCATTACGGTTATCTATCAAAATGCTAGTTAAACATATGCCGAGACCTATACCCGCAACGGATAAAAAACAAAAAAAACCTTACAAAAACTGTTATGTTTGCTTAAACACTAAACATAGACCAAAAACAAGAAAGCGATCAAGTACATGTGTGGTGAATGTAACGTGACTGTTATGTTTGCTTAAACACTAAACATAGACCAAAAACAAGAAAGCGATCAAGTACATGTGTGGTGAATGTAACGTGACTGTTATGTTTGCTTAAACACTAAACATAGACCAAAAACAAGAAAGCGATCAAGTACATGTGTGGTGAATGTAACGTGACTGTTATGTTTGCTTAAACACTAAACATAGACAAAAAACAAGAAAAGCGATCAAGTTCATGTGTGGTGAATGTAACGTGCCGCTATGTGTTTGGCCATGCTCAACAATATTTCACGAGAAAAAAGAATATTAATTTTAAATCTTTAAAACATTGTGTAAATAAAATGCAGTAAAATCTAATGCAATATCAAAATGTGAAAAAAGTTGGAGAATCGTTGCCAAAATTCATTATGATGTGGAAGTGTTTATCTTATATACCTTTGTTTATTTGTGTTAGTGAATCAGTGTTATGGTGGGCTCCAATGGAGGGAATGCTGTAAAGATTAATATAATTGACGACTTTTTTTTTTTTGTTATGTTATTTGGCTTTCACCTATTAAGGGCGATCTCGGCCATGTATAATCAGTTAGATTTTAATTGTACAGATTGTTCTTAAAATTAGTTACTTTTAAACAAGATATAATATTTGGGCAAATAAAATTGAAGCAGATAAGTTAGATAAGTTAAACAGTGTAAATTTATGTGTTTTTAATCCCCAATGACTTAAATTTTAATGCCATTTTTATAAATGTATTTTGCTAATAAATTGTTAATTTGGGAGGAGTTGAGACTTAGAAGGCAGGGAATACTGGTAGGGAGATCAATCTTAAGTTTTAGCAATTCATGCATAAAATTTGGAAATTGGTCATTGATAGGACACTCAAAGAAATTATGGTCCAGAGTGTCCTCTGACCCACAATCACAGTAAGGCGAGCTGACTATATGGAATCTGGCGAGATGACTAAGACAAGAAGTGTGACCTAGTCTCATTCGAGTTATGGAGGAAATATATTTTTTTGGCATGTAAGTGTATTTGTGAAACCAGGGCTTGACAGGAATAAATGGTTGTATTAATGAGTACTGATGACCTTTGGTTAGAGAAGCTATTTTCCATTCAGAGGACCATTGGAGTTTGTATTTACTTTTTAGAATAGGTAAATAATCTCCAACTAATTGACGACTTAAAAAAGACCCAAATATCTTGGCGTATGGTAGTGTATAGAGTGTTTTGTTCAGCCACTTATTGGGTTAAGGTTATTTCTAAAATTTGAAGATCTTTGACTTTAGTTTTTCCTACAAAAATAGTTGATTCATTCAGCTCCATATTCCCAATAAATAAAATGGTGTAATTCAATTAAATCCAAAATGGTAAAAAATATAAGTGAAATATATTATACCTGTGTCAGGTTTATCTCCTTGTGTTTCTGGATCTGATTCATCTGTGTCAATGAGATTCTTCATCTTCTTGGCCGAAGCGGATTTGTCTTGGTCGCTCCCACTCTCTTCCCCCGAGAGGACAGCATGCTTCCTCTTCTTCTTCTCCTTTTTGGCCCCCACATCGCTGTCCTCCGAGTCCGACAGGACGGCAGCCTTCTTTTTCTTTTTACCTAAAACAATAAATTAATAAAATAAGAATCCTTCTACCCATTATTAATCGTCCAAAGAACTGTTGAACTGTACAAATCATTTAAGTATTATATTTATAAAAAATTAAGCAATGAATGCTTTGGTTCAAACCTGCACTTTTGTCGGAAGCACCACTGTGACGGGAAGTCCGTGAGCCAGAGCGAGACCTGCGAGTTAAAACACAAAGAATAAATTAAAACTCATCTTTTCAGACAAATCATATCCACAAATTGAAGAAATGCACATGTAAATTGCTTAGCTAGGCTAGCCGGTTAGTGCTTACCTAAATTCACTTTTAGAAAAAGGAAAAATAAAATTCAGGCATCGGTGCGCAACACTGTAAATAACTAAAAGTGCAAAAAAAAAAAATGTTAATATCTATTAAGGCGATATAACCAGACACAACTGAAAAACAGTCACTTTTTAAACGAATTCTAGACGTGTCGACTCTTTTCCACAAAAAAACATAAATTGATTTTGAAAGATTGTTATTTTATTTAGCATAGTAAGTTTGAAATTTTGAAAAATTATAAACATATTTTTTATGTAATAAAGTTCTTCAGTTGGTCGTTGCGCAGATTTTTACATTTTAAAAGGAACGTTTGTTATAAAACATACATATTTCGTATCACCTAATGATACAGTATTATAAATCAATACATTATCTAGCTTGGCTACTTTTCGGAAAGTCAATTTTACTTTAAATAAAATCATTAATAAAAATTCTGAGCATGTGTTTTGCTACGAAACTCTTTCAGTTTGTCTATTTATTTACACGCACGTACTAATCGATATATTTCAGAATTTTTTACTCACCCACTGTACTTAGATATTATTAAGTAATTTGACATATTTAGAAAAAAAATAATAATTGAAAAAGTACAAAATTTTAATAAATTTACGAACTGGCATTTGCCTATTTTATCTAGTTAGCGCGATACTTATTTACACTGGTCAAATCGCCACTAGCTGCCCAGAGGTGGCAGCGGGTAGACGTGTCTTCGCGTCGCTCTGATTAGCAACATTTTTTACGAATTATTTGGTTAAAAATGACAGAAAAAGACGAAATGAGAAATCTTTCACCAGAAAACACAAGTCACAACATCAAAAACATTTTTGGAATTAATATTTTGTAGAAAAACATTGATTAGTGATATATTTAATAATGGATGTACCTTATATGTATAGGGTAGTCCCAACGAATCAATGGTATTCAGTCAGATTTTTTACTATGCCAAAAATATTAAACGGAAATAAACGGATATTGACATTTTTATTTTTTTGACACTTTTAGTTTTTTACAGTATTGCGGGCTGTGGATGCATTTGCGCACCGATGCGTGAAATTTTTTTACTTTTTCTATAAGTGAGTTTAGGTAAGCACTAACCGGCTAGCCTAGCTAAGCAATTTACTGGTGCATTTCTTCCATTTATGGATATGATTGTCCGAAGAAAATATGAGTTTTAAGTTTAGTTCTGAATTCTGTCGAGTCTTTGATTATTCAAATCATGCGCAGTTCATTCCTCATTATATAGTAATGAGTTTTCATTGTGTAGTAATGAGTTTTGCGGTTTTGTTTTCTTTCGAAAGGGAAGTCTTATTTCATTTCTTCTTCTTGTAGAGTGGTTATGTCTGTGTTGATGTTTATTAATTTTTTACAAGAATTCAGAATTTTGAAGGATTTTTATTTGCACAAATGCGATGCAAACCTTGAGCCCTGTATAGCTTGTCTATTCTAAATAAATCATAATCACAAAAAGGAACTCCAGGACTTTTTTTGTTCTCAAGTTAGTTTTCATAGTTAAAATAATTTTCAATTTTTCAAAGCCCGCAAAAATGCTCTAAATCTATGGTCGGTCGGTTTTGTTGAGTTTTGAGGTTAGAATATCATGTCAAAACAAAGATGAGCTTCACCGTACATAATTGTATATTCTATTCATGGTAAACCATAACTAAACATAAGTAAAAAAAGTATGTACCTTTTTAGAAACTTCAACTCTAAGAATAATAATAGTATTGAGTATTAACATTATTATAATATCCGTATTGATAATTGGTTTGATCGTCAATACCCTTTATAATTTCTTTCATGAACTTAAGTTAAAATTATGCCAAAACTAAACAAATACGTATTTAAAATATAGGGTCCGCCATCTAAAGTTTTTTTTTTCAACTAGTGCTTATTTCGTGAATGGTAACACTTAGCTCATGTCTGATTTGACAGATAATTAGTTTTATCCTTCCGCTGAGCGAATATGGTTGTGTATACGCTTGAACAACGCTGGGAAATATTGCGACATTACTTTGAAAATCATGGTAATGTTGCAGAATGTGTGCGAAAATTGCGTACGGTTTTTGGAAGAAGAGAAGCACCGTCAGCTCCGTATGTTCGTTATCTTGTGAAAAAAGTGAAAGAAACTGGCATCCTCATCGATAAACCAAAGCGTGAAAAGCCAAAAACAGTGCGTACACCCGAGAATATCGATGCTGTGGCAGAAAGTGTGCGTGAAGCGCCATCAACATCAATTCACCGTCGTTCTCAACAATTGAACATTTCGGAGACATCACTGAGACGAATTTTGCATAAAGACCTTGGTATGACGCCATACAAAGTCCAATTGGTTCAGGAGTTGAAGCCAACTGACCATCCAATGCGTTTTCGCTTCGCTGAGTGGGCCTGCGATCGACTTACAGAAGATGCCGATTTTGCCAAAAAAAATCATCTTTTCGGATGAAGCTCATTTTGATCTTGGCGGGTATGTAAACAAGCAAAATTGTCGTATTTGGGGCACAGAAAACCCGCACGCATACATTGAAAAGCCGGTACACCCAAAACGAGTCACTGTTTGGTGCGGATTTTGGTCCAGAGGCATAATTGGGCCATTTTTCTTTGAAACTGAGCAAGGAGTGGCCGTTACAGTCAATGGCGATCGTTATCGGGCCATGTTGAACGAATTTTTGTTCACAAAAATTGAAGAGGAGGATATTGGCAACATTTGGTTTCAACAGGACGGCGCTACGTGCCACACAGCCGAAGCTACACTCGATGTTTTGTGCCCTGTTTTTGAAGATCGCATTATCAGCCGCAGAGCTGATGTCGTTTGGCCACCTCGGAGCTGCGATTTGACACCGTTGGACTATTATTTGTGGGGTGCCCTCAAAGATAAATGTTACGCCGACAAGCCAGAGATAATTGACGCTTTAAAGGACAATATTCGTGAAGCCATTGGTGAAATACAGCTGCACACAATCGATAATGTGCTTAAAAATTGGACCGATCGTGTAGGCTACTGCATGGCCAGCCGAGGCAGCCATTTGAATGAAATTATTTTCCATTATTAACCGGAAGGATTGTACTTATAAATAAAAAAAGAAATTTGAGAAAATATTCAGTAGTTTTTTTTTATAGCATTTTCAAAAAAAAAAGTTATTTGGCGGACCCTTTACATAAAAAAGCGAAAAATATTTTTTTATACTAATTCAAAAACTATATATATTAATTAAATTACCCAAAAATATACGACCTGCGTTTCAAAATATGACTGCCTTAGAGCACACTTATTATTTTTATAATATTCACATCCAAAATCCAAAATGGCGGAATTAAATAAAGTGTAAAATATGAAGTCTTCAATTGCTTGTCATTTAATATTAATTTTTGATTTTTTTTATTTTAAACAATAATATTAATTTTTGATTTTTTTTATTTTAAAAAATAAAATAAATTTTTACATAAAATGTATGTTTTTTGATTTAATGATAATATCCGCTATAAAAAAAACCGTTTTGTTTAGTTTTGCTATTTGGAAAACAACAAATAAATTGACGTAACTTGTAAGGGAGAGACGAAAATATCCAAACTCATCCGTTGAAATACTATACGAGATAAAGCAGGAACAAACTTAACGTATTCGAATGTTTTGTGGATTTTGGGAATAGCTTTTTGTACCATACGGGATACGGCTTGTTACGTTCGGGGGAAAATATAGCAGCTGTTAATGTTATTATTATTTTTCTTTTAAAACAATATTATCATATGTTTTGTTTTTTAATATAAATATTTAATCAAAAAACTTTCTTCTTAGTTTCGCTATTTGTAAAATTAACAACAAAAAATTGTGTGTTCCTGCTTTTCCATTTTGAATGTAGGTACATATTACTGCACATTTTGTATGAAATAAATCGCGGTAGATGCATAATGTTATATATTTGGTTATTTACCTTTTCATGTTTACACACTTCCATGCCCAAGACCCAAGTGACAACTTATTCGGTAAAAATGCTGGAACCGAGAATTCATCGGAATCACACTGTACGATACGTTGGTTCGCGGGACTGGAGTATACTGTAGTGTCTCCATCTCCAGCCGAATGCGATAACCGTTTTTGATTGAAACATTGAATTCTGGCTCTTTGGTTATAAGGCCTTAAAAACTTCTTACACTTTTTAAGGTCATTTTATAAATATTCTCCAGTCCTAAAAATTATTAATATTTCAAATAAATACCAACTCTTCTTGTGCCACCAATCTTCTAATAAATGTAACATCAATAGAAAAGGAGGATAAATAGCAACTGTAAAAATATCATCTCTACGCTTAAACTAACTAACCATCACGCCGTTTCACGGACGGACCGCCAAACAACTCGATCTTGGCATACACTTCTTGCTTCATTCACATTCATTAAATTTAAATTTTCGAATAAAACTGTGTTCATCTTAAGCGACCTGCCAGGTAAGTATGTTTTTCTGTGTCTGTTTGTACATAATTAGATAAAGAATAGGAAGTAATATTTGTACAGCGCCCTTGAGGTTTTTTCACAAAAACGGCACTATACAAATCATCCAATTATTATTATTATTAATGAAAGATTTCACTACTAAACAATCTAGTCCTGGAAATACAACTTAAATTAGTACCGTACTACTGACCTCCTTTCATCATCAATTTGTAGATCCGGCGTATTAGAGCGGCTGTCTCTGGCAACTACCGGCGACCTTAGACTCCTCGTTGGAGACTTGCTCTTTGCTTTACCCGACACAGGGCTGCCAGATGGAGACCTTGACTTCCCGCTGGTTGCAGGAGACTTGGGGGTTTGAGATCTGGACTTCCCACTAGCAGCTGGAGACTTGGGGGTTTGAGATCTGGATTTCCCGCTAGCGACCGGAGACGTGGGGCTGTGGGATCGTGACTTTCCGCTTGCAACAGGCGACCCGGGACTCTGGGATCTGGATTTTCCGCTTGCAATAGGAGACCCTGGACTCTGGGATCTAGACTTCCCACTGGCGATGGGAGACTTGCTGTGGGATCTTGACTTCCCACTTACCACTGGCGATGCAGGGCTGTGCGATCTAGACTTCCCACTAGCGATAGGAGACTTGCTGTGGGATCTCGACTTACCACTCGCTACGGGAGACGCTGGGCTGTGGGATCTAGATTTACCACTTGCCACTGGTGACGCTGGGCTATGGGATTGTGACTTGCCACTGGCAATGGGAGACTTGGGGCTTTGGGATCTAGACCTGGGACTAGGTGACCTTGAATGTACACTCCCAGACCGGGAACGTCTCTGACTTCCACTTCTCGAACGTGACTTTGAAGTCCGTTCTGCTGGGCTTTGAGATCTTGATTTAACACTTCCTGCAGGACTTCCTGATCCAGACCCATGGTCAGGGCTTCTCGAACCGGACTTTTGAGACGCTACACTTCCAGAACGATTAGAGCCACGGGACTGAGATCTTGATTTGTGAGACTGCGGCGAGTTGGATCTTGATCTATCTTGGTTTCCGCTGGCATTAGATTTACGAGATTGACCAGAGGCGTTCGAGTGAGCGGAAGCAACGGAACCTGTTGGACTTCCATCCCTGCTACGCGATTGAGACCTGGAACGTAAATAATTATCATCATTATTTATCGAGTGACAGCTAAGAGTACAAATGTACAATTTGCTTTCAAACACGACATTGGACATCCTATTAACAATCAACGTATAAAAAGTGTTTCAACACAGTAGATTTATATTAAATATACGTGAACCACACAAACAAACCTAGATTTAGCACTTCCATGTCCTGATCCAGCCGGACTAGGGCTTCTACTTGTACTTCCTTTGCTGGAAGCGCTTTCTGAATCTGATCCGGAATCCTCACCTGAAGTAAATGTTTTAAAAAATTACTTACATGAGAATATTTACAGTATTTAATTGACAATAAACATGAAAGTAATTTCTAACCTTCAAAACCAATTTCTTTACGCGGCGCCATCACAATCAGCCGATAACAACAAAATGATGAATTTGATCTGATTGGATGACAGAAAATAAAGAAGAAGTCGTCAGTAACCAGTAACACCAACTTACGAAATTTATTTCAACGTAGGAACTTCAGCTATCTAAATACCCTCTACATGATGGCCGTTGATGGGCCATCAGCTGGCCGATGCGATGGCCGGCGAGCCACTACACGAAGGCGACGTTCAGTTCTACTTTCAACGTGCTTCCAAATGGACGTGCCGTTGCGGCAATACATTTGGTTAAATACGATATGATTGGTTTTTATTAAGTATATTAGGCAATGACATTAAAAACAAATGATATATAAATGTAATTTTATGATATTATGTGTTATCATAAAATTAATTTTGGATATTCAGGAAAGGTAATATGTTCTTATAATTTGTTGTTATAGTTTTGTTTTTCCTCTCTTCCAATAACTCTAGCCCAATAAACACAAGATATAAATGCAGACATATTTATTTAAAAATACTTATTTATTTCATTTAAATACAATATTTATTTAATTTAAATACAATATTTGGAGAGCCACAATTTACAAAAATACCTATTTAGCGTTTATTTTTGTATTTGGATTTTCATATACATTCATCAAAGGAATAATTTGATGAATTTTATAGTTTCATCACATGTCCATACTACTGCAATGTTGAAAAATGTTTCCAAGCTACGTAAATATTACTAACTAGGACGTCATCTCCAGAGCACGTTCAAGCGGACACTGAACAGTTCGCTACGTGTAGTGGACGCCACCATCACCAGCCTGTGATGGCGCTTGTGATGGCGCGGAATTGCCTTGTTATCGGTTTTTCGTACACACATCAAAGGATGGTGACTGTGGCGCCCACTACACGTGGCGAACTGTTCAGTTTCCGCTTGAACGTGCTATGGAGTTGACGTCCCCTAGTTATTAATATTTTCGTAGCTTCATAACATTTTTTCAACGCGATGGCTGTAGTTTGGACTAGTGAAGAAACCATAAAATTCTAAGAATTATTCTGCGATGAGTGTTTAATATGGAATCCCAAACATAAAAATCACAAGGATAAAATTAAGGTAAGATTTAAAATGCCTAAATATACAGTTATTATCAAGTATAACTCCGTGGTTAAGTGGTTACGATCCTTGGCTATGAATCTGGAGGTCAAGGGTTTAAATCCCGGCCTGCGCAAGTATATTTTATATTTATTTTTTTGATATTTATTTATTCATTTTATAAGTTTGGTACAGAGTTTATATTTTTTATTTTCTCATCTGCCAAACTAGGCACATGCCTGTATTATGGTAGTCGAAGTTTGTTGTATACCCATATGTAAGGAATATAAAAAACATAAGAAAACGTAATGAAAAATTGAAACAGTAGCATTTTAAAAACATACAACAATATTATATATATATATATTCAACAAACTTCGACTACCATCATAGGGGCATGTGCCTAGTTTGGTATATGAAAAAATTAAAAATGTAAATCACCATCGCATCAGCCAGCTGATGGCCCATCAACGGCCATTATGTAGAGGGTCATAACATTCTCCCTAAAGCGGCTTCCAGACGAGCGGGTGGCCTAACTGCTGGGTGGCCTAACCGAATTTGGGTTTTGCCGCCAGGCTGCAGATTTCACCAGTAGTCATATGAACATAGCCGCGAGCGTACGTTCAATGGCTCACTCCTAAAATGGCTATTATATTGATATTAATAATCCAAGAAAGGGAACATCTATATTGGGTGTCTTTTCCTTAATTGGGGGTTATAGATCACATATGACAAAAAGGAATTTTATTTTACTTTTTAAAAACAAACCTTAGTTAATATAATACGGGTATATTATTTGGATTAAATATATCATAATATGTCGACTACCATAATACGGGCATGTGCCTAGTTTGGTAGTCGAAAATAATCTAACCTTTGTACCAAAAACTATAAATATGAATAAACAAAATTTAAAAAAATATACCCATCAACTTTTCAAATCACGAGACAGACTTATTCCAAGGCGTATTTTTTAGCGAATTATCAGAGGAAATTAAAAAAGAAGATAATTTTTTAAATTAATTTGATGTTATGAAAAATTCTAATTAAAATATTTATGTATCAAAGGATTGTATCGGACAATAGGTATGTATCATTTTTATTTTAAAACGATAAATAAAGCGCGATTTCCAAAGCGAAATTACAAATTTCAAGACCGTTTCGCTCAGCGGAGACAAGGAGTATTGCCATTATTGCCAAGTCAAAAAATAAAAACTCGATTAATATATTTTTCCGTCGGCCACACTACTGGCCCGCCCAATGACACTTGGTTTTGACCAAAATACTAGATCTAGTAATTCCGTTCTCCTCTCCTATGGCCACGCCTCTTCTGGGCCAGGAATTTGCCACTATACGGTTCGTTTTGCCCATTATTGGCGAAACCACTGGGCAAATCCGCTCGTCTGGAAGGCACTTACGTACAGGTAAATTTCTCTATATCGACGAAAAAACTTTTTACATTCCCGATGGTTTTTTATGACGGTATTTTTTTCCAGGTAATTTTCACCACTATACTAGGGAGTTCGGTTCATGATAATTCAACACACGTATGAATCGACATGCTTTTTAAAGTGATACATTAAAAAATAATAGTAATAATAAATAAATAACGGTTATAGTACTCAATTAATAGATAATATATCAAATAAAAATATTCACAAATAACTGATGTTACTAAACAGTTGAGAAAAATATTGTTTTTAAATAATAATGCCTCAAATTTAATAATTAAAAACATCCCAAATACTATCCAACCAGATTTTTATACTAATAATAAATTTAAAAAATGTATTTTAAACAGCAAAGATAAAGATGATATTTTAAATAAATCGGGGGCATATAAATTAATTTGTAGCGATTGCAACTATTTTCACATAGGAAAGACTTCTAGAAATTTCAGTATTAGAGTTAAGGAACACCCAAGGTTATTAAATAATAACTATTTTGAATTTAATATAAATAAAGGTTAAAAAATTTTACATACAAATACAACCGGTTTACAATAAGGAACTCCAGTCCAATTTTTTTTTATCGATAATGACGTTCAAACTTAAAAGCAGTATATTTCGTTTTTTCCTAATGTTTCAATTTTTCATAACTCGCCAAAACGCTCCAGATTTATGGCCGGTCGGTTTTCAGATTAGAATGTCAAATGTCAAAACATGTATGGCCTTACAGTACATCATTTTATATTCTATTCATAGTAAACTATAACTAAACATAAGTATTAACGTTATGTACATTAAACTCGATTAATAATAATAGTATTGAGCAATAACATTATCATAATATCCATATTGATAATTGGTTTGCTCAGGAATACTCTAATTTCTTTTATTAATATTTTTTTTATGTTGAACAACAATTGTAGAGAATAAAGTCACCCAAATTAATTCAAAATTTTGGAATAAATAAAAAAATGCATACATATTTAAAATGAAAAACAAAATCGAAAAATAAAATATTTCATACTAATCCAAAAACAGAATGCTCACGTGACGTCAGATGCAATGGTATCAACATAACACGGTGTTTTGATGAGCTTATTTTTTATTCACTTTTAAATAACGATTTATGAATTCTACGTATAATAATGATATATGATGAAAGTTATGTATTCAGAATCTGCATTTGCTGATCTATATGAATATGTATTTTCAAAGTCATTATATTTTTCAATGGAGTTCCTTATTAGACAAATTTGAAATTTTAGAAATCAGAAAAAGTGTTAATAAGGAATTAAATTTAATAAATAATCAAATATTTAAAAAAAATAGCTATCTTCTGAATTTATTTTCATATTCGTATTAATAATAAAAATACATATTTTTTAATTTGTAATGTAAATTTGTTATTCGATGTTTTATAATATTTTTTTATTAATTTTTTTGATTAATTTTTTTGATTAATTACTTACCTACTTTAATCAATTTTTGTTTATGTTTATAATTTGTCTATTATGTTCTAATTTTTATCATTTGTCTATATGGCTGCTCTCTGACGGTCCGGTGAGGAACGAACTTTTCACTCGCTACTGGATACACCGCGCAGAAAAATCCCACAATAGACTGCTTTGCAAACCGTTACCTTACTTTAGCAAACTTGACTTTTCTGTGCAGTGTCTGCAGTAACGAGTGAAATGTTCGTTCCTTACCGGACCATCAGAGAGTGGGCTTATACTTGATGGACCCACTACACGTTGGCCGTTGATGGCCCATCATGCGTCATCAGACGCCACTATGCCCACTACATATGGCCCATCTGGTAGTGGGCATAGTGGCGTGTGATGACGGATGATAGCCCCTGATGGCGCTTGTGATGGCGGGGATGGCCTTGTTGTCGGTTTTTCGTACACACATCAAAGGATGGTGATAGTGACGCCCACTACACGACACGTGGCGAACTGTTCAGTGTCCGCTTGAACGTGCTGTGGAGGTGACGTCCTAGTTAGTAATATTTAAGTAGCTGCGAAACATTTTTAAACGTAATTGCAGTAGTTTGAACATGTGATGAAATTATAAAATGCATCTTATCATTCCTTTGATGAATGTATATGAAATCCCAAATACAAAAATAAACACTAAATAGGTATTTTTGTAAATTGTGGTTCTCCGAATATTGTACTTAAAACATGTATAAATTAAAGTGCAAAAAATTTTTATATTTGTTTTATTATAATGTACTTAAAATAAGTATTTTTAAATAAATATGTCTGCACTTATACCCTATTTTTAGCATATAATATCATAAAATTACATTTACATATCATTCGTTTTTAATGTCATTGTCTAATATACTAATCCTTTTTTTTTTTTTAAATTTTTTTTCAATTTTTGTACATTGATCACAACATGCATGCGCCTAAATATAATAATTTAGCCCTACATTTGTATGATGATTGTAATTTATTGTTGTATTATATTATATTGTCGAAATAAACTCCTGCTGACAAGCTACTTGCAGTGGCTTAGCGGGTATAAGTTCCCACTGTACATAATTAATATTATACAATAAAAAAATAAATAAATAAAATCATCTCGTTTTTTAACCAAATATACGCAGCGGTACGTCCACCCAGAGACACGTTGAAAGTAGAACTAAACGTCGCGATTGTGTAGTGGCTCACCGGAAATCGCCAAGCCAGCCCAGCTCAGTGGTCGGAAAACTTTTTTTTGGATATTTGTGCCAGAGCCGCACTTAAGGGGTCAAAGAGCCGCATGCGGCTCTGGAGTCGTACTTTGCCGACCAATGGCCAGCGCTGGCCCATCAACGGCCAACGTGTAGTGGACCCATAACAAATATACCATTCACCAGAGTGGTAGTGAATGGTATATCTATGGAGTGATATGTCTATGCTACCGATGAAGAACGTATCGCTTTCGAAACATGTATATATTTATGTATAAAGTGGTGAATACGAAGTATTTTATTTAATTCATTTATTTAAAAAAATCTAATTATTGTTTATTTATTTAAAAAAAAAGATTAATTTAAAATATTCATATTAATAATAATAATAAAAGATCATTTTTTTCTGGCAACGTTTAGTATCTAAAATTACCTCAAGGGTGCTTTATATCTTTTAAAGTTTGTAGCCCCTTTTAAATAGATATGTTTTTAATTTCTTCTTAAAGGTTTCGAAATTGTTTTCTGACCTCAAACGAAAAGGAAGGTCATTCCAAGAATGTGGACCCAGTACATTAAAAACTCAGTCCCCTAATTTAGCAGCATTCGTACAAGAGAGTTCAACCAGTCAGTTGGACACATCAGACTTGGCCGACCTGAGCGTGAGTTTGCCTCTGAATAAGATTATCCCTCTCGCAGAGATCAGTCAAGTATGATAGTGCCAGCCCGTTCAGAGTCTTATATAATAAAAAATAAATTGATTAATGATTAATCAGATTAGGTTTTCAGGCTAGTTATTTTTTTGTTGTTGCTTTTAATGACTTTATATCATTTTTAAAAATTGTGGTGAGTCTAGGAAGTAGAGTTTAGGAAGTAGTTGAAACGAAATAGTGGTTTTTGTGGAGAACTTAAATACACACACATGAAAAGGAATTTTTCACCTTTACATCATTATTTTTTAGGTTTCACTTTTTTTTTTTTTTTAATAAATCTTGGGGTAGGTGTCACCTATGGGTTTCACTTTGTTTTGAGTTCTGAGTGAGTGTTTGTGTTACAAACTGGTGCTGGTTTTTATTTTTCAATCGGTGTTGTTACTGTAACATTTTATTATTATAACATTTTTTGGTTTTTACGATTTTTTAAAATTTGTATGATAAAGGTAAACAGTTTTTTTTATTATTTTTTTATTAATTCTAAGTAGTAAATCAACTTTATTACTGTTGTTATTAAGTTTTACAAGTTGATTAATTTTTTTATTATTGTCACAGAAGTTTCGAAGTTCGCAATGAAAAACTAAAAGAATCTTGCAAAACTTAATAATTTATTGCTTTTATGTATTTTATTATTACTTTAAAAAAATAAATTAATTGCAGTTTTGCAAATTGAACATAACTGTAAATAAAAAAAGTTAATTGTAGGTAGTACGCATTGATAAATATATTACTATGGTGATAGATGTTTTTTTTTTGATTTTGCGAGCCTCGGAAAGAAAAAAATAAATTCATCGATATTAGAAAGGGTTTAACATATTACGAGAGTTTTTAATTAGGTTCTTAATTTATTTGCTGTTTGTGCAATAGGTTCTACGTGCAATGAATGTGAACTGTGCTATATGTGGTGATCGCCAGAGTCCATCTGAAGATATAATATATAATGTGACACACTGTGGACATGTGTTCCACAAAATCTGTTTACTGCAGTGGCTGGAAAGGTATGTCCTCTTAATGTCATTGTAATAACTCTTCTATTGTTACTTACTGAGCTGATAAATCAGTGTGCTATCATCAACTCTAACAGGAAATCATCTTTTTTTATTGAATTCCATGAATACTTGAAATTGACTGATGATGAACGAAAGGATGGCAAAAATAAATTAGGATATGGTCCTACCCAACAGAGAATTCCTTTGAAACCTTCCTTTCTGTTCCACGCATCGTTCATGAGGAAGAGGGAGAGGTTAAAGTTAAAGAGGTATTCATTTACCAACTTTACTCTAAATGTATCAGTGTTTGTCTTCAGGTCCAAGTCTTGCCCGGAATGCAGAGCTACTACAACAGAAGACACAATATCGCCCATATTTTTTAATATTCTGGACGATGTGGATTCATTGGAAGAGGAATTGAAAGAAAAAAATAAAATAATCAATGAATATGAAATAAAATATAAAGTATTGAAAGAAAATTTGATGAATTGCTCGTAAGTTATATGCGCTCATTGAATAAATATGTATTTCTTTATTCTATGCGCAGAACAGAAAATGTATAAAAGTGTGATCTATGCCGATTCGATAAAAAACTGATGTTATCTTAATTCACATGAAACGATCCAATGTAAAAATTTCAGTATTTGGGAATGTTTGATTGATTTCACCCGAAGGAAGATAAAAATGACATTACTTCAGGCACACATACCCGCCCACAATGCTCTACGATCGGTTCACTGGTTACATACCAGATTATTTAGACTGTGACTGTGTTTCGATTTATCCATTTTCATTATTTTATTGTAATAATTATTCAGTAATATACAGGATAGAGTTCAACGCCGCCGTTCGGCAGCATTTAATGAATAATGTGTTGTTGATCTTGCAGCCGGCAACTTCTCCACAGAGAACGAGAATTGGAGGCAACGGAAAAGGCTCTAATATTTTCTGAGAGCTGCCGTGCCAATTTGCTAGCTAAAAAGAGGTAAATGTTTCATAAATAATACCGTTAACTTTGGATTGATGTTTATTTTTCTTATTTATCACCTCCCCCTGAGGGAGTGGAAAATTATCCCCTGTCCCCGCAACCCGAGGCAGTCACTTACTTCTGATTGGCCCTAGCCGGATTCCCTGTGCACTTACCGATGGAGCACGCTTGGTGGTGATGGCCTTCCCGTCTCCCTAACTCAGTGGTACGCTCCCAACCGTCCGTACCACTCCATATCCCTAGGATCTTTGGGTATTTTTTACCCTCTCTCCCAATCACAGTTTTCTTAAGGGATTATCCCGACGACTGGCGCAATGCCTCCTGGGAAGGGTGGCGGGGACAAGAATCCTCTGGCACTGTTTCAGAAGGACTTCCCAGGAGTCCTAGCGACGGTTTGTTCCAAGTATTCTCATCTTGTTTATTTTGTACCCTTTTGATTTTTTTTATGTTAGTATTCCTCCGTATCCCATTTGGTTATCTACGGACTACGGACGTGCAGAAAAGAGCCACCATGTTTACATGGTGACTCTGCTCAAGAGTCACTTTTGTCAACCATAAGTATAATGTTATTATTTACTTACTACATATTATTATTTACTTACTACTATTTACATCATTTTATTTACCTATTATTATTTCAATTTATTTTTTATAACTTATTGAAGTTTGTAAACCTCATCCTCAGTCCCAGATGCGACTGAAATCATTTTAATTTCTGTTGTTTTTTCAGTTTCGTGGTACATTTGGGATGTGTTAATATTATCTTCTTCAATTATTATTATTTACCTATTTTTATTTTTATTGTTATGTTCTTATTAGTATTTAGATAATTTTAGTTACTTATTATTATTTACCTATTTTTATTATTATGTACTTATTACTATTTACTTATTAATATTTACTTAATATTTAATGTGTATTATTATATGCTCATTACTATTTACTGATTATTATTTAGTTATTATTATAATTTAATTATTATTTTTTAAATTTTTATTAGTTATTTACTATTATTTACTTATTAATATTTACAAATTTTTAATTCATGTATTATTTTTTACTTGTTAGTATTTACTGATTATTATTAAATTGTAAAGCCGCTCATCTCAACACGGGATTGTCCTAGTGAGATGGATAATGTTTTTGTTTTCATAATTAAATTTAAAAATAAATAAGTAAATCAAAATAAAATGTACAAACCAATCTAATCTCCTTCTAAGCTAACGCTATGCAGGGACACTTGGGGATTTAGAATCATTGACAACTTTAGCTACGTTCAACTAAAAAATTAGAGTCCTTTTCGTGGACCCTGAAGGAGTAACCATAAGTTACTTATACCAGGGTGGGAAACTGGTGGGTAACCTCAACTGATGTTTATTTTAACTACAAGTATTGGTTATGGGGAAAGGTGAAGCATCAAAAGTCAATCAGTGAGGGTTCCCACCAAGGAGGCTTAATTTCTCTAAGGTCTCCATATTGGCATATTGACATAGCTAGAGCATCTGTCTTCTTGCCAATCACCGCTATAAAGGACTAACTAAGAACCAAGTCAATAGTAGACCATGAAATATATAACTGAGTGACTTTTTTTACAGATAGAATATGTATTAGTTATGTATTTTGGTACTTAGGTGAAATAATTCTGTTACTTACAAAAAGTAACTTACACTAATTTGTTTGGGGATGAACAACATCAAATTTGCATGGTGTGTCGGACGTATTCGCCTCTGCCACAACGTTATATTTCTAAATATATTTGTTATATTCCACTTTCTTAACTATGTCTATTTGTAAGGGATTTAGGTCAAATAAATGTTATATTGCTGTTTGAAAATGGTCTGTGGGTAATGTATTCTCACCGACTGCTTAAAATGTGGAATGACTGAATAAAAACGTCAGAGCGGGACGGCGGTACAAGAGAGATGGGAGTACTGGTTCATTGAATATCCGCAGAATGCGGTAGCTCTGCGAGTCCCGAATTCCAAATGCTGCGCAGGCGATGTTAAATACCCTGGATAAACTGAAAGTAATCAGTTAACCTGCAACTGCCCGCTCAATAAGAACCTCTGTTTTCTCTCTGCTTACTTCCACTCCGACTTCTGCTCTACTCGCCTTGTTTCTCTCTGACCATAGCCTCACCTGAACCTTCGGACTACCACCTCTTACCAGATCCAGACCAAGCATCGTCAGATAGACACGGCCCCGAGCTCTACCCATAATTCTGGATTTAAAAAAAAAAAAAATTATATGAATACCGCACAAGAGTCCCAAACTGCTCCCAACCGTCTGGAGCCAGTGAGACTATAGCATTCCCAATTGGGGAATTTTGTGAGGCTGAAGGTATTGGGGAGGGGAAGGGAGAGGAAGGTGGAGAAATGGGAAATACCAGGCTATTCAGATCTGGTCACCAAACACGGCTAAAAGCAATTTCTAGCAACGTTTCAATTCTGAATGGTGGTATTTCACCAGGGTGATACTGAGAGTATCTTCCACTCTGGAATGTGCGCAAATATACTATATATTATTTTTAAATGAATTAATTGTGAAACAACACAAATTAATTAAATAAAAATTACTTGTGCACGTCGGGATTTGAACCCGCGACCTTCAGATTCGTAGTCGAGAGCCTTACCCCTCGACCATGGAGGCCGTCGATATATTCGGATATTCGTCAGATAAATTAGGTTTTTGTGCAGAATTATATTTGTGCATGTTGCAAATCTTACAAAAGTCGGAAATAAGGTTTTGTCGGAAGTGTCTTTCCCCCCTTTGCAAGGGATCAACACAGGTTGTGCTTTCTCCCCTCCCAGCCCTCTCCGCAGATAGGGATCAGCTACCCCTACAGTTCGCCGGTGTACCATACATACGTCTGGTACATATAGCTTTATGAAGTTTATGTCATGTAAATTTGAAAGTATTCACATTATGGTTAACCATTAAATGGTTATCTCAACAAAATTGTGCATGTGAAATAAGTGAGTTTTTTTTTTTTAATCATTGAAGAAAATAATTTTAACAACTTTCAAAATGAAACATGAAACCGAAGACAGAGAAAAGAAAAAATAACAGCAGCAGCTAGAATTCGAATCCAGGACCACATGGTCTATCCTGGGACCTTGTGATTTAATCCATTGAGTTACAGCTACCCCAATCCATTCCGTCATTTTTATCGATATCATACTTTGATTTCTAAGAACTGTTAATATCATCCTCGTTTGTTTTTGGAATATTATGCCGTGTTGCGCTTCCTCCTCGTGCGATATCATCTTATAATTTTAAAATGCTATATGGAAAACCATTTATTATACATACCAACTCTGTTCTGATAGCCGTCCTTTAGCTTTCCAGATTCTGATGTAGGTATATTACTCTCTTGTAAAACATTGTTATGTATTTCTATTGTATCTGTATGTTTCGAGCCTGTACATTTATTTATGTTATTTTCCTATTGTTTATTTTTTTTTTATAATTTCATTTACATATTTGTCTTGAAAACTTTGTTAAACTTTTAATATTATGTAGCAAAAATTAATAGTCCCAAAATGAGCTAACTCATGGGAATGCAACATTGTTGTATGTCTTTTAATAAATAAAGTATATCATCTTCAATAAATTCCCATGCGAGGTGTGTTCAAAAGAAAAGGTGAATTTTGAATTTTTTCGAAAATTATTTATTTATTCATCAATATCCATTTTCTCCCCTTCAAAGTTATCCCGCTCAGATATAATGCACTTATGCCAGCGCTTCTTCCAATCCTCGAAGCACTTCTGGAATGCGCTTTTCGGTATGGCCATCGTTCTTATGGCTCGTTCTTCGATTCTGACTTTATCTCATCAATTGTGGCAAAACGCTTTCCTTTCATTGGTCTCTTCAGTTTCGGGAATAGGAAAAAGTAGCAGGGAGCCAAATCTGGTGAATTCGGTGGTTGAGACATGATTACGGTGTTGTTTTTGGCAAAATAATCACGAACAAGCATTGATGTGTGAGTTGGTGCATTATTGTGATGCAAAACCCATGATTTGTTTTTCCACAATTTCGATTGTTTGAGCCGTATTGCTTCACGTAAACGTTGCATAACTTCCTTGTAGTATTCCTTATTAACCGTACGACCTGTTGGCAAGAACTCATGATGAATCGGGCCTTTGTAATCGAAGAAAACAGTGAGCAAAACCTTCACATTTGATTGAACTTGGCGTGCTTTTTTCGGTCTTGGCTCTTCTGGCCGTTTCCATTAGGATGATTGGGCCTTGGTTTCGACGTCATAACCATATACCCACGTATCATCACCAGTTATGACTCTTTTGAGAAAATCTGGATCGTCGTTGATGTCATTCAACAACTCCTGAGCGATACTAATGCGACGTTGCTTATGTTCAAAATTTAGCATTTTCGGAACAAACTTCGCTGCCACACATTTCATGCCCAAAACATCCGAGAAAATTGCATGGCATGAGCCGATTGATATGCCAACATCCTCTGCAACTTCCCTAATAGTGATTCGACGATTTTCCAAAACCATTTTCTTCACTGTTTTGATGTTTTCTTCTTTTGTTGACGTGGTTGCAACTCCAGGACGCTCATCGTCATTAACATCTTCTCGGCCTTCTGTAAAGCGCTTGTACCACTTATAAACACTTTTTTGAGACAAAGTACACTTGCCGAATGCCACAGTCAACATTTTAAGTGCGTTGGTGCACTTTATTCCATTTTTAATGCAAAATTTAATACATATTCTTTGATCCATTTTTTTTTAAAGTATAAATCTAAGAACATAGAAAAACGTGACTAACCTTTCCAGTTGTCAAAAACAAACCACTAACCCAAAATGGTTGATAATGCTGACATATGATAAACATATGTGTACCAACATAACAAAAAAAGATAGTGTCTTGAATATACCTATCCGATTTTTATTTATATGGGACATCTGTTGACTTTTTCTACAAGTCTAGAATTAATATTCATTTTTTTAGAATAACTTTTTGCTACTGAGCTACAGTAGATGGGCTCAGTGGATTAGAGCGCAAGGTCCCTGATAGACCATAGGGTTCTGGGTTTGAGTCCCAGCTGCTGCCGTTATCTTTAACTTTTCTGTGTCTTTTCTTTCATATTTCATTTTGAGAATTGTTAATATTATTTTGAATGATTAGAAATATATTGCAATGAGGTTTATAAGCTTCAATGAGTTTTGTCTGAATGGAGAATCCTGTTCTTCATAGAAAACTTGTCCACAGCATTTGCAAGATCACTCTCTCTAAACAGGTCTGTTACTTCATTACCAAACTTTCTATGTTTTTTTAGTCATAACTAAAGCAAAGCATAAATTTTACTATTCAGAATCCAAGGAGGATGCCTTTCAAATGCTGAGAATGAAGGGGTGAAGAAAAGTACAGGGCGTCACATTGTGGAATATGTAGATTTGACAAACTCTCCAAACGTAAGGAAAATTCCAAACGCGGTTACGATTCGTAGAGTAAGTTATTTTTTGAAATTCTTAATTATTATAAGTCTTAAATTCAATTCACATCTACCAGTACCGAGCAGTGCCGACATGTTACATGGCGGCAAAGTAAAATTAGTAGCGCCGTGCCTGCCACTGTACGTGTCTGCACTGCGCGGTACCGGTAGATGTGAATAGACCTTTACTCTCTTTTTATTCATAACTAAAGCATAGCTCTTTAGAGTTTTAGAAAGGCGTTTAAATGACTGAAGAGAAGTTATGGGGCATCACATTGCGGACACAATAGATTTAATAACCCCTACAAAACTAGAAGACAAGACCATTTTGAAATACAGCTTATGTTGATCTGTGGTAAAGTAAGTAATTATTGATTGTAAATCTTAAGAAAGAAACTTCAATTCCCAAAATGTTAACTTTAACGCTAAGATTCACTAGGGGACAAGCCACGGCATATACTACAGTGCATGTTGCATGGAACATCTTGGTACAATGCTGCGGGACATTTCGCTTGTCAGTCAGTTGTCGGGGTTGTCGCCCGAAGAGTTTGTTTTGATCAGTGTTACACAATCTCGTTTCCTCACACCACTAACTTGTTAAAAGGCACATCCGTCTACAATCGTCAACATCAGACGCGGAACCATTGCGTCCCATCGCTGACAACTTGACCCGCGTCATGTAGCATAACGCTCTGTGTTACATGCAACATTGGGGACAGTGTTCAACGTTGCACGCATCACGTAGACTCTGTAACAGGCATACTCGTATGTCCCCTAGTGAATACTTGGATTAACTTTAAAAATTGTTAGAAAAATAATAATTACATAAGATTTAATCATCGAAGAAGATAATATTAACACATCGCAAATGAACCACGAAACTGAAAAAACAACAGAAAATAAAAAGATTTCAGTATGTGATTTATAAAAATGGAGGATAATATTAACATGTCTTGAACTTGAAGTATGATATCGGTGTAAATGGCGTAAATTGAACTGGTCTCATTAGCTAAGTTGGTTAAGCGGTTACCCCGGATAGGTAGAGGTCCTGGGTTCGAGTCCCAGATGCGACTGAAATCTTTTTAATTTCTGTTGTTTTTTCGGTTTCGTGGTTCATTTGGGATGTGTTAATATTATCTTCTTCAATGATTAAATATTACAATGAGGTTTACAAACTTCAATAAGTTACAAAAAATAAATTGGAATTATGTAACAAGTGAATAGATATTTTATACCATACCACCCTTATCATAAGGGCAGCACTGAAGTATATAAGAACATAATAATGATTTTTCTCAGGCTGCACTCGTTGTACATGTTGTGGATGAAATGTATTCCTTTGGCCACTACCCAACCCACTTGGCAAAAGAGTTTCTATTGAAGACATCGACATGCGCTGCCGGACTTATTGGTGATAGTGCTAAATATATCTACTTTTTAAATTTTAACATTTGTCAATCTGCAATTGTATTGTGTGTGTTGTAAAGGATTACGTATTTGTGAATATTTTTCAATTGGCTCATGCAAATCAAATGGTATTTATCTTTAATTCTGTTTCCCTTGAATAATAATTAATTCTTCACCTTTTGCTAAAGATTTCCGCGGAGTGATGGGTCTATAAACTAATCTATGAGCAAATTTCCAGAAATTTATTCTTTACTTTGAAACATTATTACTTGTGAACAAAGAACATAATTCATAACAAAGTATATAATTTCTTCCAACGATTGGTATTCACTTTGTGGTGTCATTATTAATAATTTTTTTAATTAATTTATAAAGAACCAAGTATTCGGCGTTTGCACGGAAGACTACTTATAAAATGAGTGCATGAATTAATTACAAAAATTAAAAAAATTAAAAAAAATTTTTTTTTAAAAATTAAAAAAAAAACAACAACAATTTTCATTATACATTTTTCATTTATTTCATAATCATTTTCAACAATCATTATAATCTAACACTAATCATGCGGGAGAAAAAATAATTTACACATTTTATTATTACCAATTTTAATTATTTATTTTTTATTTATTACATTACGTAGATATATTTATATGGCATATAACATAAAAGAAAGTACATAATATTGTATAATAACTAACGACAATTGAGAATATTTAAAAAAAACTGAAAATAATTAAAATGTATACGAGTGCTATTATTATGACTGTCAAGCCAATATTAGTTCCCCGCTAGGCAGATTATTTGTTCTAAAGACGTTCTTAGACGATCCTTTTTTTCGTCCAGTTTCCATGTGGATTGTCTTTTTTTAACTATAAAATTTTCCATAGAAAAAGACAACTCATGAGCAATCTGGTTAAAAAAAAGTATTGTGTAAGAGAGACTTTAGGAACCAAATTATTTGTGTATTCTGTAATTATTGTGTTTTACAACAAAAATTTCACTCTATGTTTTTACTTTCCTTTTTTTTGACTGCTCTTCAGCTCTCTTCCATTCCAACATCTTAGATAGTCCCTTTGTGCCAGACGTATCCGACACACAAGACTGTAAAAAGGGGTGCTGGTTGCGATCCCCGGAGAGGCTGGGCTTCTGTACCTCAAGCATATAACATACAGACATACAAACACATTATAAACTTAAAACTCTAAATATAATTAAAAGCTAAAGCTGCGCTCCCACCTCATCTATTCCATGATCTATTTCATAGAATGTATAAGGCGATAGAAATAGAACGCCCAATATTGAATCGACTTTAACTTTCGTTCTATGAAATAGACCATAGAATAGATAGGGTGAGAAGCCGGCATAGCGCATCCGGTATATCCTCTGTTCTTCTTCTTGTTAAGTTTAACATTTTCAGGTTCATTCACAGCTGGAATTTCCGCTTTCCTCTTCTTTTGTTTGAATTCTTCCTTGGTTACTTTTGGAATTGGTGCATTAGTTGTTTTTTCTTTTTCTTAGAAGTTTTATCCTCCATTTTGTGGATGTCCACTTGTTCAGAAATGTCAAGAACTTCCTTTGAGTGAGGTGTGATTGCTGCACCATCATCGACCGTGTCTAACTTGTCTTTGGTAATAAGTATTATTGTGTGAATATTTTAAAATCAAAATAGTCTATTATTTTACTATTACGTGAGTTTTCCTATTGTATTTCATTTTATTCTTACTCATTGTGCTTGTAATTTCAGTTGCAACACTTCAATTACATCGACAGTCCCAATGTAAGGTGGTTGAATCTGCGAAATTTCACTGGAAATTTAAAAAAATCCCTACAAAGTAATTTTAGTACATTGAAAAACCAAGATTTTAGATATTTTTCCAGTGAATCACTGTGTTCCTCCAGAAAACCCCATAATTAGCACTTCCCCTTTGGTCGGCTCCCACTCCAACACCTAAATATTCATGTATGTCTATCATTATTTTGTATCTTCGTTTAGTGTAATATATTCCTGACGAAGGAAGGGTACTTCCGAAACCGGTCAACTAGAATATTAAAATTGAACTGGTTCATAACAAACTTATGCGTTTATATAATAATAGTGTACATATTTTCAGAGGATGCAAGTTTTCCTCCAAATTCTCCTTTTTTAATGAAAGATGTAGAAAGTCAAATTAAGTTTTTTTCACTCTTCTATTAACCCCGCAAAATGCAGATAGACACTTCACGTGGGGACCGTCGATACTTGTATATTCATATAGCTATTTTAGGTCTACTCTATAATAACATCTACCTACATTATTATTTTTCCTGTATAAAACAGATATTCTCCCATGTTCACTGTATATTTATGTTTTAATGTGTTACCTTTATATAAAAGCCCTTTTAGGCATATAAATAGATATGGTTGTTTTTCTGAGACTTTTGGCTGCAATAACCTCATATTTTCCAATTTCAGTCACAGAGAATGCTCCCTATAGACTAATTCCCATCAGCTTGTGCAATTTTTTTTTTAATTTTCCTTATTTTCTAGAGATAGTTTCAACAACCTCAGAATGGTTTGAAACGAAAGCTGATTCTTCCATAGTTAGACTTATGGAAATTTCTTCCTCCAGTTGTAACGGTTCGGGAAATGAATCGGTAGATGGTTTCTTCTTCCTGCTAACAATTTGCCTAACATCTTTCTTCTGTTGATTGGGATCCACATCAGGCTCGGACTGGACCGATAGCTTTTCTTTAGGTCTTACTAATATAATGTACGATATAAAGATGATGAATAACCTGTTTTACTTATCCCAAGCTTTATCAGGGTAAAATTTGAAACTGTTTAAAACCACAAAGTAATTGCTTTCTACATAAATACCAATTATAAACATTCACAGATAATAACATTAGTATAAAAACTAAACAGTGAATGTAAATAATATAAATTTTTAAAAGATTACAGTTATGGAGATATATTACTGCGTTCGAAATATGGCAACAACATGAGGCCAATTGGCATCATAGAGATAACACGGGCTTCAATCGATTACAAGTGCTCGCCGGGTATGGATCTCCAATGATTACTGCTAAATGCCTACAAGACTGGACATGTCATTATAGAAAAGATAGAAAAAGCAATGGTATAACCTTTAATCGGTTTTACGATAATCAATATATAAAATGTCCAAATTGGATTTTTTAATGTTAAAAAACCCAAGCAAATAATGAATTAGGCACCTCGGTAACTCAAATGCTCCGGGCGACTCTATTTGTTGAGTTCATTCGCGGTCGTAAGGATTCTGGTAACATCTCTTCCTACCTCATGTGCAGGATTATTATTTTCCAGTGATTTTGGAAGGAACGTGGTCTATTTATATACCTCAATGGATTATGTGAGGCTGCATTTCCTAAATTTTAACCTAGTTTTGTTCTAAAGTAATCATTCATGCAGCCACCTGTTACATAGCGGAATCTCGCGATCCGGCTCGTAATTACATTTAAATTGAGATATTATTAAAAAGTACCAATAGAGATCCCACTAACCTCAAAACCAACCGGCCATAGATTTGGAGGGTTTTGGCGGACTTGAAAACCAACTTAAGAAAAAAAAAACGAAACATACTGGTATTTAGTTCGAACGTCATTATTGTTAAAAAAATAAATTTAAAAAATTGGACAGTAATTCCTTATTCACAATACTGCAGACCATAGATATATCACTCCTAGACTGACAGTGACAGCGGCGACAGCTGACGGCGACAGAGCCAATGCTACCATATTCCAAGAATCAAAGACCCTATTTCGGGGGTAAAAAAAACAAGGTTTTATTATAAAAACCCTGTTTTTTTTAAAGAAATACATATTATTTCTCTTTCTTAACTTAACAACATACATACATATTATATTACTTAACTACATTTTTCGGTTTTGAGGGTTATAAAAACCACGTAAAAAACCATGTTATATTGAGAATAATAAGGAAACAACGATACCTTAGTAAATATTCCACAAAGAGATATTATAATTTTTCGTTTCCTTTTTCAATTTTTTTTTTATTTTTAATTTTATTATTATTATTTTTTTTAATAAGAAACACATAATACAAACATAAAAAGTTTTTTTTTTAAATTTTCTTCGAACGATCCATGAGATGATGAAGAAGTTCTCCCATAACTCTAATAATAATTTTTTTCTTTAAATTTTACAATAGGTAATGTACGTACCTAATTAAAGTTGTATGATATATATTTATTATTACTACGTAGGAATCTATTTCCGTAATTTTTAATCATACTTATTGACAAAGGTAATACTTAAATAAAGAGACATTGTGAGCCTGAACTGTTCAAGTGTTTGTTATATTGACGTGTGTTTTGTGTTAGTTATTATTTGTATTGTTTTTTCTTATTTTTTAACTATATTTTTGACCGGGTAATAATATACTCGTAGTGCCGCTTATGCCAGATCAGGTACTTCGTGAACACCTATGACGGGTAAATGAAAACGTACAGAAAAAACAACCGTAAGACGATTAAATTAAAGTACATTATTGCGTGCTTTATATTTTTGAAGTGTCGTAGGATTGTGTGGAGCGCAATACGCACTGCGCATCAGAGCCAGCAGTAGCACTGTTCTGCGCATTGTTTTGTTTTGTTCGCGCGGTTAGAGATGGCGGGCGGCGAAACCGTAACAGCGGTCCTTCTCCGACATAAAAGTGCTTTATTTCGAGAGTTAAGTGATTCAAATGTTCTGTCAATACTTGTGAAAAAGAGAGTAATTACGACAGAAGACGAAGAGTTCATTGTAAATATCCCGGACGTCGAAAAGAAGTGCGAATTCTTTATTGAAATTATTTCCAAACAAAGTTTGCCGGCGTTCAGTGAGTTTTGTAGAGTTATTGAAAAAGAGTGCCCTTCGTTTGTGAATGAAATTTTGAATGATCAGTGCCTCCCATCAACCCAGGGTAAGCTATTAATTCTGTTATATATTTGTTACGCTTTTTCTTGAATTATTGCTAAGATTTCTTATATTATCTTGTGAAAGTTCTTGCGATGCGCTCATGGTGTTATTTTTATTACTTATTTACTTTTCAAAGATTATTGTAAATGAAAGTTGTATGCTAAATCCACATGCTCTACAGTCTACAAGTCTACGTGCCACTGTGCTATCATATCTAAATTATAGATCAGTTGAAACAAGGATATTGTAGGTTTAGAATTGATACTGTTTCTAAACTCATCTGTAAATATATATTATATTCAAATTTAGAATGTTTTTCTTCGAAACTTTCAGTGCAACATGTGACTTTCAATGTATATCATTACAATATCACTAGTTGTTGTTACCCGTGAAAAATCACGGAATGTTACTTGACTTGATTTGCCAAGATGAAAACAGAGAAATTTGTTTCTACATAGACAAAAAAATGACACTTTTTAAATATAGAATAATAAATATCGTCTGCTGAAATATATATTATAGGTACCTGCTTAGGTACTTTAGCCGTGTCTGGATTTGAAAAGATATGTTTTTTAACTTTTAATTATTTTCGCAACAATATCAATTGTTACGACCCAATGTCGGGATTTTCTTTCGTGTTGTCAGAACCTAAAAGCGGTTAAACATAACATATTATAATGTTATAAGATTTGAAAACCCTAAATCTAAGTAAGGTGTTTTCACCAACAAGTAACTACTTTAATTTTGTAAAAATAACAAATTCGAAAAAAATCTGTCCACTTTATACCCCTATGAATGAATGCAGGTACCTACCGTTCCACGAAATATGAGCGACTTCCGAGTATTTTGTATGTTTATAGCAAAATTTGTTACTCTGAGCGAGCTTATAGCACACAATAGTCCCACCAGCTAAATCCTGGCACACCCCAAGTCCCCGAGAACTGCAGACAAATGAGAGAAAAAAATAGATGAATATAAGTAAATTGGCTATTCCCCCTAACTCGTAGGTAAATTGCATACGCAATACACAATAAGGTCTCCAATTTTCACAATTTAAATCGTAACAAATCCGAGGTCACAACTTGTAAGTTTGTCCCAGAGACGAATATTTTTTAACGTAATTTTTTAAAATATAAACTCATAAACGCCATTATTGAGTGTCGCGATCTAACAATAATAATAAGAGTTAATTTCTATAGCGCAGTTTTGTGAAGGTTCACCTCAAGTGCGCTTTACACTAACTAACCTAACCAAATGTAATTGTAAAATAACAGATATACTACATAGTGTATCTATTATATATTATAGTATATATATGCAAATTAAAACTATGACATGCAATGTTCATGAGCAGCAGACTCACTTACAAGCACAATTTAGAATAAACCAGGGGTATAAATAATCAAATGTAAAGTACAAATATTAAAAGAGCAAGAAAATCTACACAAACTAACCTAACCTAATATAATTAGAAAATAACATATATATACATCTGTAATTCTTGTAGACTTCATCAACCTTTGTGCATAATTTAACAAATGTCAAGTAAATCTCTATACCTAATTTTACAAAATCTATCCCATTGTTGTAATTTTACAAAATGTATCCCATTGCATCTTAATTCCTTGTCTGTTGAGCTTAACTTACTCAAAAACATCAAAGATATTTTTATTATCGGTGATATAAATATTGATATACTGGAAAGTGGCCACCCAAAAAAATATGATTATTTGCAGACACTAGCTTACCATGGATTCAAAAGTCTTATTGATGAACCTACGCGTATATTTAATGAAATCAAAACTTGCATTAATCATGCTTTTAGTAAAACTAATGAAAAAACTCTAGCCAAAATTTATACAGCCACGCTGACCGACCATTACACAATAATTCTATCTATCACAAAAACAATCCACCTGCACACCAAAACAAGAAATCTGTTTTAACGAAGTTTGAAACAAACTGGGAAAACGTTAAAAAGGAGTTACAAATTACTGACTGGACAAGTCTTATTAGAAAAGATGATGCAGACACTGCTCGGAGTTATTTTATTGAAACTACGCAGCATATCGTTTCAACCAACACCATAACTTCGGAGAAAAAGATATCTCATAAAAATATACACATTAAACCTTGGATAAGTCAAAATATTATTAACTCTATCAGAAAAAAAGAGACGAACTGCATAGAAAAGTTAAAAAACAACCCTTATAATATTAATTCACTTCGATTTTACAAAAGATACCGAAATAGTACATGTGATAATGTAATACGCATTGCCAAAGAAAAAATGTGTAAAAAGAAAATAGACGAATGTAATAATGATTCACGTAAATTCTGGCATAAATAAATGAAATTATAAATGTTAAAGCCTCGCACAATGATAAAACCATTAAAGAATTAAATATAGATATGATTCCTACAACATTTGCAGATCAACCAGACAAACTTCTTGACTATGTAAACCATTTTTTTGCAATATTGGTTCAAATTTAGCTAATAAAATTAAAAAAAATTCTGCCACTGTCGATATAACAGAGAGGAATGATCATACAAAGAAAGAAAATAGCCTTAATATAAACAACATAACAAGTGATGAAATAAGAAATGTTATAGCCTCCCTAAATTCAAACACTTCATCGGGAAATGACACGATGACAAGCAATTCAATCAAGTACCTACAAAATGAGTTAATTTACCCCCTAACATCATACTTTGTAAATCTATCAATATTAAAAAGTACTTTTCCCTCTTTTCTTAAAATTGCTACAGCCATACCGATCTATAAAAGTGGTCCCAAAAATGATATATCTAACTATCGACCAATTAGTCTTCTAACAATGCTTTCAAAAATTTTGGAAAAAGTGATAAAAAAACAAATTGATAATTTTTTTGGATAATAATAAAATATTATCATTAGCGCAATACGGGTTTAGGGAAAACCTGGGTACTTGTGATGCTATAGCTAAAGTAACCAATACAATAATCCAAAAATGGATGAAGGTAAAAAATGCTTGGCAGTTTTCACTGATCTCCAAAAAGCTTTCGATACAATTGACCATAAAATACTATCTCTAAAACTTAAAAAAATTGGAATGACAAAATTAACTGTAAACATACTTGAGAGCTACATGTCTGGTAGAGAACAGTTTGTACAATAGAGGATCTAAATAGAGTATATTATGCTTTATGTCATTCTCATTTGGAATATGGAATTTTGGAATAATAATAATAATAATAGTCGGATGATTTATATAACGCCGTTTTTGTGAAAAATCACCTCAAGGGCGCTGTACAAATATTACTTCCTATTCTTTATCTAATTATGTACAAACAGATACAGAAAAACATACTTACCTGCAGCTGGCAGGTCGCTTCAGATGAACACAGTTTTATTAGAAAATTTAAGTATAGAGATGATAATTTTACAGTTGTTATTTTATCCTCCTTTTCTATTGATGTTACATTTATTAGAAGCTATATATGTAACGATAAAATTCATGGGGTATCTCAGTGACCCCTCATTGTAACAAAGTTATGTTTTGCATGTCGGAGGGTAATAAATCAGAAATGAAATGAAGTAGATACCTCTCAGATGGCGAACTCCGGTCTGATGAAAATTGTACATATTTCTCTGTCCGTAATTTCTAGCTCAGTGTGAATATTTTCAGCTGGTAATGTCAATTCCATGGAACTTTAAAACACGCTCAACATTTGTACACAGTTAACATTTGCCACATGAAAACGGGTTGCTTCTACGACTTGTTCCTGCATTCAACAGTTCGGCTGCGGAATGATTTGCCAGTCTCTGTGTTTCCCCCCTCTTACAACATGGGTATTTTCAAGACCCAGGTTCATCCCTTCTATTCCTCAAAAAAGATGACGAGCCCGATTGTGATATGCTTTAAGAAAATGATTTCCCGCAGGGCCTCCTGTTGAGAGTTATAAAAATATAATAATGAAGAAGTTGAGAAATGCCCATCTCATACCTGACCCCATCGAGAGACAGCCTGGGATCCCACTGCATTGCAAACTCTGGTCCTCCATCAATACGATAAGATGCTCCCACAGCCGTTGTGCCCACATGATGCATAGGCGGGACCTATACGCGAATGCGGTGCTGTGCAGACCACCGAACACATGGTAAACGAATGCCCGCTCCATTAATTCCCTGGAGTAATTGATGATGTCCACAGGGTGACGCCCGAGGCCCAAGATTGGCTCGCAGACCTAGATGCTCCTTCTGACCCCCCCCCCATACGGAAGAAGAATGATTAAGTTAGGAGCTGTGCGGTCATCATGCTCATAGAAGGTTCCCCTCTTGGGGATGTACTGACGGTTTCTCCTGTCCTCATCGTCATCTACTTTATCCGTTTTCTGGGCCGAGCCAGAAGTTGCCTGTCCATCGCCGGGATGGGGCTCAACTGCATCAAATTACATGAAACCATTAAATACAACCCAGAAATGCATCATAAAGACCATTTTAAAGGTCCCCATAAGGACGTCAGCAACGGAAATTTTAAAGATTTCAACTTTCCAAATATCTAAAAAATCTTTGCCAAACATATTCTAGTTAATCATTTTAAAAATGAGAAAATGGCTATGACTCTTCATGATCATAATACCAGAACAAAGCAACTAGATAAGATAAATACCTAAATGCAACACTACTTTTGGGCAGAGAAGCTCTGAATTTTTAGCCGTAAAATTATATAACAAACTCCCACTTAATATCAAAAAAAGTAATTCAATCAATAATTGCATTAAGTCCGTCAAAACTTGGATTAAGGAAATACCAGAACAAGAACTGACTACTATTCTAAAAAAAAACGTCATAGAAATTACTGGAAAGACCCTACCCTAACCTTGGAGTTGAAATATAAAAGTCGCTGAAACCCCTTTGTGCAAAACCTGGTCCGCCCCAGCACAGGATCTCCTATTGAGGAGGCTATGAAAAAAATTCTAAAATATGCATGTATTTTTAATATTTATACCTTACCTTAAAATGTCATAATTATATGGAAACTAATAAAGAAAAAAAAAATGTATCGTGCGAGTTTACTTGGACACGCGTTTCAAATAATAGACCCCAAAAGGACTTCCGTCATTGATCCGCAACTAATCTGAATGACAAATCTGTACATCATTGTCCCGTCGGTATAAACGAATATCAAATATTTATCATTTCACAATGCCTTTGCGGCCAAATGCCGTGAAAAGAACCTTTAAGGGGGCAGTCTCAAATAAGGCGCTAAACGTCACTTCGCAGTATGCTAACGTAAGCAATACAACACATAATTTATCTGCAAATTCTTAACAGAAAGTTACGAAAGTGTCTAAGGTTTTCAGTGACGTAAATTTTTAAACTGTAATCTTTTACATTATATATGAAATATCTACTGTAATTTTAAGTAAAACGCTCGACAGTGCCTTCGCCGTTATGTTAACTGCACCCATTACAAACATATTTAATTAAAATCTTTCCACAATCTCAGAGTAAATAAGATCGAGAACCAAGAGCGTTTATTAAAAATAATTCAGTAAATCTAGATTTTCTCTGTAATTCCCTCAAAGTTCAGGAATTTTTAAATTCAGTTCCGTCATACAAAAAACCTATGAGAATCTCCGGCCCGCGCGATTGTTGATAAAACGATTTATTTCGCCGGAGTAAATCAGTTGTGAGAAGCCCTTCGGAGCGAGCGGACGTCGATTTGCAATTCGATATTTTTGTCTGTTTTATGACGAATAGCTGGGAAGAGAGGTGTTAAACTGCCACCGGAATGTAGGAATTACGTATTTTCGATTTTTTTTGTTGTAATCACATTTCTTTGCAACGTTCTTTAAGATGGTCCAAAAGTGATTAATTTATTATACGGCACAATATAAAAGACCTGCGCACTGGAAAAAAACTGACGGACGTGGTATAGATCTATAAGATTATATCTTTGCAGGCTGTCAAAAGCAAAACTAATGAATGAACGAATTATTTTTAAAATCTTAACATTTTTGTGCCCATATAATTTACAATCTTGACGCCCCCGACTGCATATATAAGTATGCCGATCTGTGCCTATCAAAATCCATAGTTTTAGCGGCTATCTTGAATTTCTAGATATTCACACCGATTTGGTTAGAAAGCGGCGTAAGTCATGTTAGGGGGGTGCTGATGTCAAATTTAATGTCAACCTGATTAATTTCGATGTTCATTTTGAATTTTGAGTTCTCTACCGATTTGGTTCAAAATCGGAATTAAAGTGTTTGGAGGTACACTGAAATCAAATGCGAAGAATGGATAACAAAGAATGTTTTTCTTCATTTAGAACAACTGTATCTCAGACAATATTAGGTCCTTGGAGACCAATTTGTTTTCAATTTGTACCATCTTTAGCCTACTTTATAAAGTATAGATTAACCTTTACCGAAAAATTACTCCTTCACTGTCAAAATTGATCAAAACACTAAAAAATAGCGAAGAATGATAACTTACAAAAAATTTGCATAATTTAGAACCGCTGTATCTCGGACACTATTAAGTCCTTAGAAACGTATTTGATTTCAAATTATAGCATATTTGGTCTACTTTGCGTGTGAGAGGGGCAAGGGGAAGATAGGAGACTTTTGTGAAAATAATCCCTGTCATAGGTATTATTCACCTGCAAAAATTTCAGTTTTTCTTATTGCCTTTATTGACTGAACTACTGGTGAATTGTATTCAAGCTTATTGTCTGCATCTGGAGTGGGTTGTAAATCACTGTTATCTACCTATGTTATATTTTTACTGCTGTTTAGTATACAATATTGAAGGCCGTTTCGAAATCCCAAAAATTATCAAAAGACAAATAATTCTTATTCCCGTTTAATAAACGGGATCTAATTCACATCCGCCATCTTGGTTCCTAAGTTAAATGTTAATAAAAACTTGGTTCCTAAGTTAAATGTTAACCATTAATAAAAAGCAAAGCCATTGAAAGAACAGCCATATAAAAAAGCATCTAATTCATTTCAACCATCTTGAATCCACAAGTGGACAATCGAAAATCGGATTCCTTGATTCAAAAACCATGAAAATAATTCCCTATGTCAAAAACTGTGCTTACAAGTATTTCTGAGCACGTGATCCACGTTACCCATTTCTATAATATTTCCGAAGCAAAAATAAAAGATTATGCTGTGAAGAAATAAATACGTAAATAGTAACAAAAAAAATATTTTGTGAAAGGTACTTTGTATGGCTACTGTCAATTATTAATATATTATATACAAAATTAAAAAAAAAACATATTCTCATCATTTACCCTAACCTATACCAACAGATCGACTTGCTTTACTTTGCAGTAAGCGGCAAAAAATCCTCCCTTTTACGACTGCTAAGTTAAGTCTGTCAAGCTTCTATTAATTTATTGTTACACAGCGAATAAACGAAAAAAATATAGAGCAAATGTTTTTTGTTTCGTATTGCATCAATACGATGAACATTTTTTTAATCCGGCGTGGTCTACATTATCCACATTTCCCCAATCCTGCTGCCGGATCGTGGTGGTCCGTGGTTTTGAGTTTGAGGCCTAAAATTCCTAACGGCGGTGAATACGCGGTCTTATACTGGACCCTTAAGCCTGATTCAGTTCACGCACGATGTCTGTGTTATTATTTTTAGTTCACTCGAGCACAATGAAAGTATATTCTTTGACAGTTGGAATAGTCTGATTTGAACTTCATTAATGCATTGGATAATCTGAATAAATAAATAGACGTGGTCCGTAGGAACTAGGAACGGACCGTCCTTTTCCGTGGGAAGATTGTGTTATAAAAGTGAAGAGGGCAAAAAGTAAAATAAATGATGGAGAGAAATGCATAAACGACAAAGAATTGAAAAAGAAGCCGTTCTTAGGACTACCAATGGAGAAGTTAGGAGAAAGCACTATTCTCCTATTCAATACATCTTATGATGATAATGGATAACACAGGTCAAGAAACCTGATCTTGTATACTTTTGGGACGATGATTCTTAAAATCCTACCCGATAGCATCTTGACGAACCGGCTCGGTATTTGAGTTGCTCTCGGGTAGAAATCCTGAAAACCCATTCCGACTCATAACATTCCCGAGTGCATTGAAAAGCGCCGTAACTAACCTAATTGTATTACGTTGTTTATTCGCAGGAGTAGATAAAGAGGAAGGAGCCACTCGCATCTGCCGGCCTAATATTAATATTCTGTCTTCTCAAATTATTCATCTACTTGCCCATTGTAAAATATATTATCCTGAACTATGGTTTCTTCGCCGATTCTCTGTATGCGCGTCTCTCTGAGTTATTCCTGGCTGAGGAGACAGCAAACACTGAAGGCGTATCGCTGATCGATCTTTTTCCTAAATAACCGCGACGCCTGTAACTGGGGAGAGGTTACAACGGAGCTCTCAGCGGCAGGACTACGCCACTGAGAGGATTCTCAGAAATTATTGCTCTGTGATTTAAATTATATATATACAGGGTATCCGGTAAGTAGTGGATAACCTTTCAACTGTGGATAGGGGATTTAAATTATATATATATACAGGGTATCCGGTAAGTAGTGGATAACCTTTCAACTGTGGATAGGGGATTTAAATTATATATATATATACAGGGTATCCGGTAAGTAGTGGATAACCTTTCAACTGTGGATAGGGTTGGGGTCCCCCATCCATTTCGTTGAGGGCCATTCCAAAAACGAATATAATGTTTCGTAAAAGTCGTACGGTTTTCGAGTTATCTTTGGTGCCATGGTCACAAATGATACAATTTTCTTGGCCTGTTCTTTTAAATATTTTTCTTGATATTGCCCTACTTTTGTAGTAAATAAGCGTTTTTATTTTATTTTTTAGAAACCATATTGTATAAAATGATTATTTATTGTGTACAACTTTAATTTGTGGACCTCCATTTTTATTTAAATTTTGTAATAACTATTATTCTTCATATTTTTAATCAATGAAGATAATATTAACAACTCCCAAATCGAAACACGAATCCGAAAAGACACAGAAAAGAAAAATGTATCGGTAACAAACATACTATGAGGTTTATAAGCTACAATAAGTTAAAAAATATATGTTATCATTCAATGTATAAAACGGTTTATTTATAAAAAAGTTCTCCCAGGTAATTATTATTATTACGTGTGACAGCTGTTTCGCCTTCAGAAGGCGAAATATTTTCATATATATAATAAATACTTAAAAATATAAATAAATAAATAAATAATAAAAATACTACCGAATAATAATAAATTATATACATATAATATAAATATTTATATTTCTCGTCCTTCGTTCCTTGAGACTGATCTTGTAACATTGCGACCATTAATTACCATATACTCTACTACTACCGACACATCGACTTGTCATTCCACCTCACGAATCCCAGAGATATTGGAGACGACACGCATTGTACCAGGACGTGTACTCGTTGTCATCACATTAATTCCACTTGTGTTTTTGGAAGGGCTGCTCTGTTGGATTTGTCATCTCATTGTTCATCTTAATGTCAATGATTTATTGCCGACCTGTCAAGTTTGTCTGTAAGAGGTCACCGGGATCGGGACAGTTTTATTGTGCAAGGCCCTGCATTTGAAAAGCGACTGCGCTCTCCGTCGAGACTGCACACTCCAGAACTCCAGACACAACAATATGCAATAATGCTGCAACTTGGCAATGCATAAATCACTCTTGAAATATATCTGAAAACAATGTTACTACATACTCGTATTACTATTCTTGTGAAACGGCAGGTATTTTGTTTTCCTTTGTAACACACATTTATTGAAACGTGCTACCAACCAAGTGTTTGTATGAGTGGGCTGAATATACTCGTACACAATGTTATAATAAATATTGAAAAGCTCACTTCGGAGCTAGTCCGTAGCGTACTACCTAAATTCTATTATATAAGTAGACACAACCGTGGCAATTTGAATCTTGTGTGTTTGAAAAATAACTCCTGTATTGAGTGCAGGTAGCCATGCATTGTACCATATACCTCCTTCCCATCCACTAACAGGAACACAGCTCTTCCCGGCGCGATGCGGTGCACCGATCGCACCGGGACAGGAGTGCTCCTGGCTGCGGTGGTACATTCCTATCGTATTTGGTATTTAAAGTGGTATCGACAGTAACCATTGGGGATACTTTTATGAGGATGTCATTAGCCATAATAAGATGCAGAGAGATTTTTTACTCCCAATATGAAGAGTACCTACATCATGCCTTTGCTTTGTCGAAAACAAATAATGAAATAAACATTAAACGGTCTACAATAGAATAGTTTTTTTTTTTATATGAATACCGCACAAGAGTCCCAAACTGCTCCCAACCGTCTGGAGCCAGTGAGACTGTGGCATTCCCAATTGGTGAATGTTGTGAGGCTGAAGGTATTAGGGAAGGGAAGGAGAAGGGGGAGAGGAAGGTGGGGAAAAGGGTAAATAGTGCGCTTCATTTTCAGTTGTATATGCAATGAATGTTGTGTTAATAAAGTACATCGTATGGTGGGTAGTAGGCACTGTCTGGGTGTCTGGAATCGAACCCTCGGCCTTGGATTTATGAGCAAAGGCCCAGGGCCTCCACCCACCCACGGAACCAACTTAACAACTGCCCTCATTTCGTTCAAACAGGCTGCCAAACCGGGAATATTGGAATATTTATTTTATTGGGCTGTGGGTTCTTGCAGACATAATGAATAGTGTCATGCGATGTGCTTCGTGCTTTATTGAACCATGGGTATTACCTATAAATACGGGAAAATAATACATACTGACCTAATTAAACTCGCACTGGTCTGAAGATACTATAACTTGAATTGATTACTTATCGAAACTATAAATTACAATTACTCATTGAAAGAACTAAAATTATTAAAACTCTCACATAATCACTTCAAAATTGTTAATGGTTTTATAGACAGCCCTGATATAGTAAGCTTAATTGAATTAAATTAATTGAACTAGAACTGCTCGATCTAAAATTTCATTCAATTGTAACAATAATTTCAGAACTCGAGTCGTTCAAAAATTCACTTGTACCTAGACTTCACGCAGAAGGTAATACTTTTTCAGCATAGTAGATATGTTCAACTGCTCGGAATACAGAGACAAAGAGACGATTATTGGATACATCCTCAACAATTATTAAGATATGTGTCAAGAGTATAAGTATCAGTGAATGTGAGGTGTTTTGTATATTCGCCTCTGTAGCTAATTATTGGGAATGGTACTTAGCGACGTTATTCCTGAATGTGTTCGTGAGACTAATTAAATATTTAATATTTGTGTTTGGTGAAGGCTATACGAGTATGTACCTAGTGTGATGTGTTTTACACCCGTGTCACTATTGCAATTAAGGAAATATGTAAAAGCCCATATAGGGCGGTATATAATATAATATAATAAATAAATAACTTTGGTTGGTTTAAAGATATATTTAATATAGAATTGAACTAATTTTCCGCATATTGATTGATATCAAATTAACATGATAATGATTTTATTTAATCATTGAACACAATATGAACGAAAATCAAATGAAATATGAAACAGAAAATAAAAAAATCGAATCCAAAACCTCAGTTTATCCGGAACCATCGTTCCAACCAATTAAGCTAATGCCAACTTCTTGCTTTTCATCATTTTTATCGACATCCTACTTCAATTTTAAGAACTGTTAATATCGTCCTCAATAATTAATTCCAGCGAAAAAATTCCCATACATTTTTGCCTGTTATCTTATTTTACCTTACCTATTTTATTTTCTGTGTGTTTTCTGTTTCATATTTCATTTGACATTTGTTAATATTATTTTAAATGATTTAAAAAAAATTACAATAAGATTTATAAGCTGCAATAAGTTACTCCAATAAAAATGGAATATACAATTCCAGACTTGTAGAAAAAGTCAAGAGATGCCCCATATAAATAATAATCGGATAGGTATTTCTCTAGATCTAGATTATAATAAATTCGGGTATAATCTTGCAGTCAATATAGAAAGATACCGGCGTAACCAAAAATATATGGGAATTAATTAAAGATGACAAATGATGTGTGTATAAAACATCTAGTTTTATTGTTGTATGTACCAATTGATCTACTTTTCTATTATGGTTTTATAATATTTGCCAATGTCCTTTGTTATTTTTTCTTCTCTTCTTTTCTATCTTTATTACTCTTATCTTTTTTTCGGCATATTTCTGGGCAACGAGCGGTTTTTAAATGTGTGTAATTAAATAACGCCTTGTACAATAAAAGGGGTAGTAATCTTGCTTTCCAATGGAAGCATTTTATTCGAATAATAAAATAATTTTATTTCGCCACAATCTCATGTTATGGTGATGTCCCAAAAGCGGTGCATTGGAAGCATTATGGGGAACTGTTATGATATAATACATCGTGTCCAATTTACTTGTACAGCAAGAGCGGTAGAAGCAGTACACAGTGTGCATTGTCCTGTGAAGTGTCGGGCTATCGCGTCGGGTAGGAAGTTGGATACTAGGTAGTGTGGGTAGTGTGGGTACGGGTACTGTCTCAGAACATTATTTGCGTTGTTTGGTCATCCGCTCCGCTCTGATTTGAATGTCACCAGTCGGCGCAAGTTTATTCAACCGGTAATAAGTCACCAATAAACAGTAAGATGGAGTCCGGAGAGATGCTGTGGGATAAACAGAGGGACACTCGGCACGCTGAACGCTGAACGATCACATCCTGTCGGTGAAGATCATTATTTATCCACTTGGCTCAGGATGTGCACTGTGCAGGGATGCCGCGAGTAACGTCACGCACCTACCTATTAATAATAATAATAATAGTTGTTTATTCCAGAAGGTATGCAGGGCAGGGGTAGTGCGATGCAATACTTCCATACGTGTATATAACATAAACAAAAAATAACAATAGGGACGTAAAATAAGAGGAAGAAAAAAAGAAAAGAAAAACATAGAAAAAGATTACTCAGTAAAATACGCAAAATAAGTTCATTCACTAAGAGAGAAAAAAAAATTTACCAGTTTATGGTGGATATTTGATGGTCTGCCGTCTCCAAAAGGCCATCAAGGGAGACTCCATCCGTGCAGCCGTGGCAGTAATGATGGTATTCTTGGATTGGTGTACTCTGCACCATAGACTTCCCATGCGGTGGCGGAAAAGTGCCCCGGAAGAGTGTACTCGTCCTTCCAGGAACATTTCTGTAGCGCTAATGTTTTTACAAGTATACTTTGCTATACGGAGTACGACTGAAGTTGCATTTTTAAATTTAATCTACCGGAACTGTAACTGCAGCTAAATGTCTTCTGCGTGAGTTGCCAACAAACAAAATTCTCGGAAACTCATAATATCCGTTTTACGGAGGAATCTGCCCGAAAATACCGATTCGGAGATGTGGGTTCGAATCCCGATATACACAAACGAGACTTTATATTTATAACCAACATAAAAATACCAATATCAACAAAGTACAACATAAAAATTATTCATGATTTTGCACATTCTCATTTCTTTATGAAATCTGTGATACTCAGCTTATTTTTATGATTAAATTATAAGCCGCCTCATGTTGTTAAAATGCAATTAATATGTAGCTAAGCTTTCAATGCTGGCTTAAAAACCAATCAACTTATCTAGATATTAGATATATCCTCACAACTTGATTAATGAGCTTTCCATTTTCATTACTTCTTACTACAACATTTTTTTTAGAAATAAAATTGCACAACAAAGGACTTTCATTTTTGTGGTCGTCAACAAAATAACCGCAATTATGTCTTTCGTTGAAATTTTTGTTGCAATCCGCTTCTTCTCTGACTTCTGATTTGATGCCATTTTGTTCTTTCGTATGTTCTCTTTTTAACAAATACGGTGGTCTCCTTAATTGTATATCTCATTCATATCTGCGGATATATTAAATTTGTTTATTTAAGTTCTACTATTATATTAATGTTGTATTAGCAAAACTGTAATACTTTTTTATATTTCTCAACTTGAGGGATACTTGCTGATTGATGTCTGTATAATATTATTTAATTGCTATCATGTACGAGTACTTGAAGTCATCTACTTGGATTCCAAATAATTGCGTGCGATTATATGCATCTCCCATGCCCCCTTCCCCCCTTTTTGTCCTACCGCCTCAGTACAATCAAAACCGCCGCCTTTAACACAAGTTCCGCTAACCATTTTGAATCGCCGCTGAACTTTAACCTTGTCACTGCAAGCATAACGCCGCAAATACAAATGAATACTACATGTGCAGTGAGTGAATTGGTGAGTCCCTCTCTTGCCCTTAACTGTCTTGTTCACCTTTGCTGGTGCAATAATCACAGGTCCTTTGTAGCTTAAAAATACAATTCGCAATCGCAACCGTGATCGTGATAATTAATATTACGATTGGCATCTACACGCACCCATCCCGCACACACTAGTTTTAATATTTAAAAAATTCAACTTGTGTATATTGGATCACAACATGTATATATTGTTCTATTATTGCGCTACTATTTGTATGATTATTTTTATTTATCGTTGAACTAAACTCTTGCTAAGAAACTAGTTGCAGTAGCTTAGCCGGTACAAATTACCATTGTTTGAAAATAATGTTACACAATAAAATAAATATATTGCGCGGTTTTTGTGAAAAAATCACTCCAAGAGCGCTATGGTTTTTGAAGACCACACGCGGAACAACATTTAAAACTCTAGTGTTATTTGATTTACGAGTAGGTACAGCCCTGATAGCGTGCACTGCAGCATAGCATCTGGCATTGACCATGAAAGCGTGTTACATTAAATGCCATTGCCTAAATGGCATTAAGTTGTAAGGAAATTAAAGCAAAACGTTCCGAGGGATATCTATAGTACAGAACAGAACACAAAACGCTCTGAGGGATATCTATAGTACAGAACAGAACACAAAACGCTCCGAGGGATATTTATAGTGCAGTAGTACAGAACCGAACACAAAACTGGCGGTGAATGTTAAATTTAATACTGGTTTGCTTGCGTATGACGATGTTTAGTGAACTTTCGCTCGGACGTCGGCCGCCCGTCACAGATTTGTCGCCGCTGGAAAGTGTGTCGGTGATCCATCCTACTCCACTACTGATCTTGACTACTCACTACCGCTGAACACACACTCGAATTGCAAATGGTTAAAACTAGTTTGGATTTATTAATCGAGCACACAAATTTGTTCAGCACTCCGGATTGAGCGGATCCGAATACCCTGTCCAGTCAGTGTCCAGTGTCCAGTGTCCACACCGCACTCCTAGCGGCACCGGCACCGGTACAGGCACAGGCAGTTCCCAACCAAACAGTCAAAGGGGCAAACGAAATCAATTTATAATAATGTATATTCATAGGTATTTTAAAATTATAAAATAATTTGCTAAATTACTGCCTCAACATAGGCTAGCCTAGTGCCTTCAACCTACTACTGTTATTATATTATACATGTCTTTTAGTTATAGTTAAATTTAATTACAATAAAGATATTATCATTATTATTATTAAAATAATAAAAAAAAAACTGTTTATAATTTCTTCAAAAGATTGGTATGCACTTTGTAACGTCATTATTAATAAATGATTTAAAAGTTACTTTGTAATCACCACTTTATTAACATATACATATCAATATGTTTTGAAAGCGAAGCTTCGCTTTCAAAACATATTGATATGTATACATTTATAAAGTGGTCATTACAAAGTCATTTTTAATGCATTTAATAATAATATTTATTTGAAACACACATTATTTAACAATAAAATGTAAGAAAGCTTTGACTGCCCAACTAGGAACAAATCCCGTTGTAGGACAGTCAAATTGACAAGTTTAGTTCATATTAAGTGCCATTATACAAAAAAAATCCTTTTATATTATATTTAATGGAGGGAAAAAAGCTAGTATTGACATAGTATGATAATATAATATATAGAGAAAAAAATACAAAGTATAATAACTATGTATAAAAGAGCATAGATAAAACAATTAATATGGATTAATAGTCCGTATAAGGAAGGAGATGAGAAAAAGTGAGTAATCATTTACGTAAACCAGATAATTTAAGTATAGTACAATAAAAGTACTTTATTATAATATATAAAGAGATGAGATATTTCGGGCCTTTGTATTAATGTTCAACTATTGCCTGATGCTTACTCGCACTTGCTAGGTCATGGGTCGAACGCTTCGCGGAGTCAGGACGGAGCTATTGAAATATCTGTTGAATCAACGTGTTTTTTACACAGTGGATGCCATTGGAGAGATAAACCAACGAACATGTGTTACGGACGTGTCCGTGTGCCCAAAGTAAGCACAATTTTTCCTTACTTTTGGTGAATTTAATTAAACATTTCGGGTGAGGTTTATGCGTTACCTCTGTATGATGGAATATTATCCATTAAAAACCTTTCCCTTTATAACTTCTTTGTGTCTTGCACTTATACATTATTATACATACATATATATCATAAATATGTTACACTTATATACGAACTGTGTATTATGTTCTTTTTTTGTTTACATAAAGCCTTTTTTTCTTTCTGTATGCAAGAGCCCATCGGGCGTTAATAAATTAATAAATCATTAATTCATAAATCCAATCCTCGTTCTTAATAATAATACTTGATTTTTAAACCAAAGCCCGCGGAAATATATTTTTATGTAAACATTTTTTTCGAAATAATCTCTGAAACAGTATGTTGAAATAAGTTAACTTATAAGTTACTAACAAATAATATACTCGTGGGAGATCTCATGCACTTTTTTATGCTCCAAAAGTGAGAACTTTTGCTTATTAGAACATGCCAATCAACAGAGCGGTTCAACTGTTCGATGCTGCGTTGACTGTTGACATTTTTAACGTCACTTGCAGACAGTTTATCGACTATCTTTTCACGCATGTACAATATCCGCAAAGTAACCGCTTATGTATGCTTCATGTGTCTGCGTTGTTGTGTTTACTTGTTTATGTTAATATTAATATCAAGCTGTTAGACAAACTACCAAAAAGTAGTTTATCGGGACTTTTTTGAATTGTAGTTTTTCTCATGTAAAATTAAATTTAAAAAAAACTTTTTTTGCTCTACACTCGTAATTCCTTTAAAAGTTTGGTGAATAACCGTCTTATTTAGATCATGATAAATAAATATACAAATTCTTTCACGATCAGATAATCAATTTCATCGGCTTTCGCGTGGGAGCGAAATGTCTTATATTATCGGTTTTCTTTCAAATCGTTGTAGATACACTTCTAGAGATTACCAGTTCAGTGGTGGATGCAGTGTTGTATACTAGATGCAGTGCAGTAGGTATAAACATAATGATTCAATTATTTATTTAATGGGTTTGATTTGTACATCGAACAAGCCATTTGGTTTGGCCGGTATAATTATTGCGTTCGACTATAATTTATTGTTTTCGACCTAAATTTGTAGACCTAGATAATTTTTAAATAATTTATGTTATTATTTAATAAACACGGTTTATTTATAAAAAAAGTTCTGCTAGGTAGGTAGGCTTAAACATTTTTTGAATGTGTTTTGTTTTACCTGCTCTCAGCACAGGTTTTGCTAGTGAGACATCACAGTACCATAACCCTTATAATACATTGAGATTGTATAGATGCATAAATAATATACATACGTAGATCAGTTAGATATCGCTCTATCGTTCTTGCCAAACTAATCGCCTTTTCCAAATTTAATGAGGGTTCTTGTAAAAGCATTTCCTTCAGGTAATAGTAATTGCGATTAAGATTACATATAAATATGTCTTACTAAAGATTTCTGGGGATTTCCGAAGTGGCAAGTTGGACGCAGATTCTGTAATGTGACAATAAACTCTTCTATGGTTTCGTTATCATTATCATCTTGTTTTATGGTAAAAAATATATATATCTATCCAATGTTAGTTTGTTGCGGGTAGGAAATGCTTATCAAAGCGTGAAATGGTTTCTTCCAGTGTACTCTTCTCCATTGTGATTCCGAAACATACTACATAACTTAGAAAACACTTCGACTCCTTTCGGACCAATCGTATTTAAACGCCTCGCCACTTTCTGTGTTTCCTTTTCCTCATTAAAATTATTCGCCATCATATAAATGAAGAAAGATTTACTTAAAACTCTTCCATTCGGCCGCCATATTTGGCATAATTTTCATTTGCATGATGGGACTCGACATTTTGATACTTGGGATTTGACCTTGTTGACTTTTACTTCGCTCACTATACTTTGTACAGAGACACCTGACACCTTGTTGTATAAGGTGCCATATTAAAAAGCACTTGTAAATGTAAAGTAGATTTATTGACTATCTCGGTTGACACCGCTTTGTCAAGTGGTTGTTCTAACAAGTGACTCCCAGAGGTTATGTCCCTTAGACAAACCTCTAGAAGTGATCCATAGAGTATATTATACCAACAATTAATACCCACCCAAAGTAATTTACAGAAAAATTTGAAACTTCATAGTCTGCGACATTTTAAATAACTATAAATTTTTATAACCATAAATAATTATTATCGAAAAATTCAGTAGAATTGAGTAGAATTTTGTAGCCATTTCAATCATTTTTTAAATCTGTCCAAAATTCTAAAAAAATCATTAATATTTACAATAAATACGAACTCTTCTTTAGCCTTCTTAGCCTTTAGAATAAAATAGTTCCTGTAATATCATACGATGTGCAGTGTTTTCTAATATTGTGTCCCGCGCGTGCAGCAAAATCATATCTTCCCAAGCTAAAACTTTATAATATAACGTGTTAATCTGCAGTGACCTGCAGGTGCCAGGTGCAGGTAAGGCTGCAGGTTAGTATGTGTCTGTATCTGTTTATACATAATAAGATAAACCCTAGCAAGTCATATTTGTACAGCACCCTTGAGGTAATTTTTCATAAAAACGGCGCTATGCAAATCATCCAATTATTATTATTATCGTCTGTAAGTGGCTTAAGCACAGTCTGCCAAGGCTTTCGAAACAGCTGTCATGCGTAATAATAATTACCCAGCAAAACTTTTTATTAATAAACTGTTTTAAAAAAATTAAGTAATAATATTTATAGTAAAATTTAAATTTAAAAAATCTCGCTTTAATTGTATTTACATTGGGATGTGTTATTTCTTAATTGAATAAAATTGTTTTAATTAGTTAAGCAGTTGGAGTTGAGGATCAATTTGTAATTTGCAGCAATAGTCTGCCACAAGCCGTGAGAATGTGAAAGAAGAAGCAGCCGGCAAACTGTTAATTGCCAGACAATGCCGCGATTTTTCTCCTTTTCTTTAGTTGATTGACTTTTCCGTCGAAACCCCGCCACCGGTTCAATAACCCGAATGGGTAATACGATACTTTACAAGGAAATCCTGTTTTTCTTGCTGATTGATGACATCATCCGTTGAACTGTTTTTGTTGGATGGATTCAGTACTTTTCCATCTAATTTGTTTCTTCAAAATTATTAATTATATTTTTGATTCACCTACTTTGATACCACTCATCCTTTCAATATCCTCTCCCGTACTCAGAAATAATTTATTTGATTATTCGCCCATCTGGGCTTTTTCATGGATTTTAGAACATTATATAAAGAGCTATCAAAAATTATAAGTCCATAGAGATTTTAAACCGAATAGTAACGAACAATTTTTTTAAACATTTAACAGAGACATAAAATTGAAAATGAAAACAATATTATAACACAAATCATTAACGCTACATTATACAAGCTACGATACTACATATGCATCAAAGTCCTGGTATAGATGACGCTTTACTGTATAAATGGAGCCAGCAAATATGTCAACAATACCTCCAAACATGTTGCCCAAATCATGCATCCTTGGCTAATGAATGAGACTGATAGTTGGTTGTGTAAGTGTTGCAGAAAAATGTTACAGTTTGTCTTGTGTTCCTCGTCGGTGCATTTAATTTAATAGTAGTAATCAGGTGCAATTGATTCATCAAACTTACATAATTAATATTTTCAATTGTACTTTTGAGTTTAAAATTTACATACCTAAGAAATTTATGGTGAACCCGCTATATATTATTAGAGTGTAGTACTTTATACAAGGAGACCAAATAGGTGAATTATAGTCATATAATGAACTGCTTTTCCTTAATCAACACTCAACTAATTATGGATACTATTCACCATTGTCCAGAATGTGTAAACTGGTCAACTCAAGTCAAAACCTTATGTTTTTGTTTTGTCATTAAGCAAGTAAAGAAATATTACAATTAGTCAACCTTGTCTTGACTTGACTTTTTTTCTTTACTAAATTCATATATGTACTATCCTATACTAAAAAAGATATTATTCTTCTATGTTCGAGTTACTTATGTTGTAAATTGGACGTTAGTCCATTAATAACTAAATCATGTACGGAGCTTCCTTCCTTGGCCACGGTTCCACAAAAGTGTAATAATAATTATGGTTTTTTTTTTTGGACACGACAACAAATTGCGTAACGGGCTACGTGGGTTTTACGATCAGTGCAAAAATCTTTTTTATATTCGCCTATTTTTATATGCATAGTGCATATAAGGGGGTCGTTGCTCAGTAAGTAAACAGATCGGACATGATTCATGCGGTAGACTACCAGTACTTTGACTTTCTCATGAGCCCAAGTTAACGCAATAAGGAACTCCAGTACATTTTTTTTATCAATAATGGAGTTTCAAACTGAAATACCGGTATATTTCGTTTTTTTTCTAAGGTTTGTTCTTGTAATCAAAATAATTATCAAAGTCCACCAAAACGCTCCAAATCTATGGCCTGTCGGTTTTGAGGTTAGAATGTCAAATGTCAAAACAAGGATTAGCTTTACCGTACATAATTTTTATATTCTATTCATGGGAAACCGTAACTAAACATATGTAATAAGATTATGTACTTTTTTATAAGCTTTAACTCGAAGAATAATAATAGTATTGAGCATTAACATTATCATAATATCCGTATTGATAATTGGTTTGCCCATAAATACTCTAATTACTTTCATTAATGATATTTTTTTTTATATTGTGCAACAATTATAGAGTTTAAAGTCACCCAAAATTAAGTTTAAATTTCGCCAAAACTTAAAATACATATACATCCAGAAACAGAATGCCCACGTGACGTCAGATGTTCCAAATGCAATGGTACCAACATAAGACGGTGTTTTGATGAGATGATTTTTTATTCACGCTTAAATAACAATGTATAATTTATATATAATTAAAGTTATATATTCAGGATCGGTGTTTGCTAATATTATCAAATGTATGAATATATATTTTTAAAGCCATTATATTTTTCACTGGAGTTCTTACACCCTGTTCTCTACAATATGGAAAATATAATTTTACGTCTATGGTTAGTATAACAAAGAATTAAATATATCGTTAATATAAAAAGATTTTTTCAAAGGGCGAGTTTTTGTGAATGCGCGCACCTTCAAATGGTTTGCTGCCGTCAATATTCGAAATAATGGTTACATTATTACGCAATTCGATAAACATAATACAATATTTTTAAAGAGATAAATATATTTTTAATACGTATTTTTAAATTTAAGTAGGCTTAGCATTTATCAAAATCAAATCAGAAATCAGACCCTTTTCTGACCGTCCTACGTGTGTTTTACCAAATATTTTAAAATATTGAATATCCTCAAATAATACTTAGTAGGTTTTTGTTTAAAATGTCTAGAAGAAATTTTCCAAAAAAATGAAAGAATGGGTAGTTAAATTTTTTCATGAACACTCACTATGATTGTGGCTGATTGGAACACAGACACTTTATCATAGTTATTATTTGGGCTACAATGAAATTGTTGTGTCGGACATCTTGCCGCCTATTTTAATGTTGTATGTTTAATTTTTAAGAATAAGTCTAAATTGTAAGGGAATCGGATCGTAGAGAAAATAAATGTTGCTTCACTCTCCGCAAACGCATCCGATTCCCGATTTCTTGTATACGTTGTGGCCGAGCTTGTTCTCCCCTTAGAATAATAATATACCTTAGAGTAATGTATATTGTTACTCTAAGGTTCGCCCAGACCGCCCTGACTTGAAATAAAAATGACAGAGCGAGACGGTGATGTTGGGTAAACTTTCACGGCGCTGCTCGATGCAGATTTTTGTATCGATGGCGCCGTGAGAGGCCAACTAGGCGCCCGGCGTAGCGCCTAGTTGCCCTAGTTGGCATTTGCAAATCGTCAGTCATCCGGCGACGCTTGAACCGACATCACCTCTGCTTCCCCGACCGCTCTACCTCGCTCTACTTGAAACCGACCTGCCTAATTCTTCTCTGACCCCCCGCTGACTGTTGGACCACCCCCCGGAATACCAAGGCTCACGGAACCAGACCCTCGCTTCATCACGGACAAGGCTCAGTCGAGCTTGTGCACAAAAGTGTGTATTGTAGAAAGGATTTATACAACACTGAATCCTTTGCACAAAACTGTGTTTGTGCAAAGCAATATCGGTATTTCGCAAGTTACAAAATCGTCGTCGTTCCTCCTTGCAAAAGGAACGACAGGTTGTGTCTCCCCCCCCTCCAGCCCACTTCGCAGATCGGGATCAGCCGGCCTCTACAGTCGTTTGTGTGTCGAAGTACGTCTGACACAATTGTTATTGTTGTAATCTATAAATGTTCTGCCCAACTTAAAGATTTACTGTAGATTTTATAGTTGTTTACACTGAATAATTTTGGTGTTATTTAAAAAATATATATAATATATCGTTTCACTAAAATTGTAAAACCGCTCATCTCAACACAGGATTGTCCCATTGAGGTGAGTGGCTAATGTTTTTGTTTTTTAAATTTAAGAATAAATAAATAAATAATTTTAATCATTGAAGAAGATAATATTAACACATCCCAAATGAACCACGAAACCGAAAAAAACAACAGAAATTAAAAAGATTTCAGTCGCATCTGGGAATCGAACCCAGGACCTCTACTTATCCGGGGTAACCGCTTAACCAACTTAGCTAATGAGACCAGTCCAATTTACGCCATTTACACCGATATCATACTTCATGTTCAAGATTTGTTAATATTTTATTTATATGAGACATTCTGGGTTCGAGTCCCAGATGCGACTGAAATCTTTTTAATTTCTGTTGTTTTTTCGGTTTCGTGGTTCATTTGGGATGTGTTAATATTATCTTCTTCAATGATTAAAATATTACAATGAGGTTTACAAACTTCAATAAGTTATAAAAAATAAATTGAAATAAATTATTATCATTATTTCGAATTAATAAATAATCACTCTATGACGTCCCCCCCTCCCCTTTAAAATTCGTTCGTAACATTTGTAATGAACAATCGAGCCTCAAAGAATGTTTTTTATCGATAAAATGCCGTATGCTTCGATTATGTCCATGTCCATAGCTATTGTAACTCTGAGGTCAAGAGTGTTGAAAGATGTCGAACAACGACAACATAATAATATGATATCTGCTCTACTTTTAGCTCAACAAGTAACTGCGTTATTAGACCAATCGGCCTTCCGCTAGCCCAGCATGTTAAATTATTCAGAATCAGTAACCATGACCATATTAAAATTGGATTTAAATGGATAGTATAATCTTTAAATCAAAGTTAAATTGCTTACTCATGTTTACAAGTTCACTTTGATTGCTTGAGTTATCTTGTTCACGTTAAACGTTAACTCTCCCTCCTATGTTCTAACTCTGTTCATTTACTTTAGTTAACTGAACAGTCAGACAGTCACGAGTCACGATCAGACAACGTGCCACGCTTACATACGAGGGGATTGCTGTAGCAGTAACAGCTTCCCTATTCCTATTTCCCCTTCTCTGAGCCCTTTCACAGAAAGTCCAGGTAGAGAAATGGAGGGTCTCCCTTTGTTAGATTCTTGTCTATACACGTTTAATTATAATATTATTGTTTGTCTAGTGCCGTCTTAAGCCATGTGCATATTGAGTTTGGGACCCCCCTTTTAACCCAAAAACCTACAGGAAATCAACAAACCACAGAATAATGTTTCTACGATTGAAGGGGTTTGTGCAAGGCAGAGTGCTATGTCACTGAATCGTGATCTGGAAATAATTCAAAATACCGCTATTATCATTTTGAAATATCTATGTACTGATTTATGCATGAAAATGTTCTTTTGCATTTCTGAGTTTCGTCGTTGGCTCATAAAGCTGAGTAATACGTTACTCAATCTTATCAATATTAAACAATAATATTATACTTTTTTTTAGTACTCAATTTTGAACACATTTTTTTCCTCATAGCACCAACCAGTACCTATCAAACACGTATACATAATCTCTTTATACTTAATTATTATACTTTTTTCTAGATATATTATATTACCATACTATGTCAATACTAGCTTTTTCCCTTCTATTTTTGTATAATGGCACTTTGTAATATGAACTAAACTTGTCAAATTGACCGTCTTAAAACGGGATTTGTTCCTAGTTGGGCAGTCAAAGCTTTCTTCAATGTTATTGTTAAATAATGTGTGCTTCAAATAAATAAATATTATTATTATTTGGAAAGGTCAAAAAATAAAGTATATACAAGGTGATACGTAAACATATATCAGCTTGATCGGCTAATAGCCGAGTGGATAAATGCGTCGGATTCCCACCCTGGCATCACGAGTTAAATCCTACGTCCTCCACCATTGCGCAAGAAACGTTTTCCGCTTATAATGACAAAATTAGAAAAAATAAAAAAGCACCACTAACTAAAAAAATCCACAAATACTGTCGTTTTATCACTTGAAATATTCAACATCTAAAACAGTAACAGTAAAGTTTTAAAACTTTATTACAAGCTGTTATGGTATAGCCTACTCTTTCTTCTCCTGTGCCCGAAATGTGTTCCATTTTGGCATTCAGCCGGGGCCCCCTCCGACCTTAGGGCCCTAGGAAATATTTAAATTTTATTTCCAGAGTTCTGTGTCCGCAATGTGTACCATTCGTGTTTAGTAGACGACTATGTCGTCCCGAAATCAGCACGGGTTTGTTGTACAATATCTGCTTATAAAATCGTGTCCAGTTGAACGCCAATAATAACCGGGCCCCCCTACGAGGTTAAGACCCTAGTATATGTTAAAATATTTCTTTCCGAGTCTTGTGTCCTTAATGTGTACCATTTTCACACCATCCCCAAAGATGATATATCCCCTAAGATACTCGGGGCGCATCGGGGCATTCTTTGTGGAGTTAATGTTTGAAAAACATAATAAAACCCCCCCGTGGTTGGGGCTCAGGGCTCTCGGGTCTAGGCGGAATTTCGACCCTGTTTCCGGGGCTCCCGGGCTTGTGCCCCGCGTGCCCTTAGGGCGAAAACGAAACTGCTAGTCACTGGATTCTTGTTAGTTCACAACTGCCAGTAAAAAAGTTTTCATGTAAACTATTTGGCTTCGAATTTATAGACTGTTCTTATTGAACAAAATAAGTAGAGAGCTGAAAATAGCTGGGCTAGCCTATGTTTTTCCGACAGGCAAAGTTTTGCAAATTTTATGACTACTCCTTTTTTTTATGAGGATGAATTCCATTCCTTGCTTACACATCCTCCGCTCTCGGTGTACTGGTCTCACCGGGGCAGGAGTGCTCCTGGCTGGTTGGGGTTGTAAATTCAATCCCATTGCATCCATATTTATTTATAAATAACACATATGCTAACGTTTATTTATAGACAGTTGCTTACGTACTCTGTTTTTTCACATTCATGAACTTATACATTATTGAAGGTGTCGTTCGTCCTCGATACAACTTATTTATGAAGCACTCGCGTCGCGCTGACATCAAGAAGCTTGAAATAATGATGTCAGCATTCTATTTCCATTTTTATTAGCGACATGTGATCTTAAACAGTTGCATATAATTAGTCGAGTTCTATTTACTGGCGTACTGCTACTGCACGTGTTCTGTTCTGAGTTACTGTAATATATATGGGCTTTTTCTTACGGAAATACCACACAGGAGACCCCGAGGGAAATAATTTCCCTCAAGGCCTATATCGTCTTTGGGGATGCTGTATGGAGGGTCTTTTAGAGGATAGGAAGGCGTGAACTTGGGTCTTGAAGAGACCCATGTTGTAGGATGGAGGAAACACAGAGGCCGGCAGATCATTCAGTGTAACCTTACTTATGTTCAGTAACAGTATATAACCATGAATGTAAATAGGAAGCACATGCACATGCAACCAGGATAAAATGTGACTGGGAATTTTTGTCGCAGATATCCAAGGCGAACTCTTAGAAGATATTACCCTGATGTGCACCTATCATAACGTAATAAAATATTTTAAAAAACCCAATATAAATTGTACCTGGTTACCCGTAGTTCATGTGACATGGGGACAAAACTGCTATAAAAGTTCATCTTAGCAAACAAGACGGAAATCACCGGGAAATAATCAAACTAGAAAGAACCATCTGTTCAAATAAAAGCTGACGAATGACTTTATATAATTAAAAAAAAAACCAATAGATTCAGTAAATAGACACAATGTAATCCGTCTTCCAGAGTGTAATAAACCATCCCGAAAGTAGTTTTTAAAAACACAATAAACAGTACCGTCAGCAATAAAATAAATTTTAAACAATAAAAACAATATTAGAAAAGCAGGGAACTCACTCCCGACATCCACGCTATATATACCATAGATTTAGTATTCATTGTACCAGTCTGAGGATGCCCGTGATAGGGTGAAACCGGTCCGGTCGAAAATAAATAAGTGGAAAAAAGTTACAAAGGTTTTTTAATCAAAAAAAATCATTTTAATATGGAATTCCACCATGAATTGACAATTTCAAAATTAGAAATAATACCTTACAGCTAAAATTTATTACTAATGGCTTACAAGTAAGATTTATAACTATTGACTTACTTCCATGACTTATAGCTAGTGACTTACAATTTAGACTTAAGTAGGTATAACTAGAATATAAACCTAACACATGTATAAACCTAATACGTATATAAACCTAATACAAATTTAAAACTAATACATATTTATGACCAAGTGCATGTTTTATACACAATACTGCAAAATGACTTCTATGACAATGACAACTAGGCGCCCTGGAGGTGATTTTTCACCAAAACGGCGCTATATAAATCTTCCAAGTATTATTATTATTATTATTAACTATGGCTTAAAACTAACATACCTATTTATGATTATTGCTCGTGCTGTCAGTGGTAAAGCGTACAACAGTAGAAGTGTAATAAATGTTATTGAATTAAAAAAGGTAATGTAGGTAATCAGTGTAATCACCCACCCAATGTATTTAAAACTCTTTGTTATGTTTTTTTTGTATAATAGACTGTGTTCATTTGCTATACTCGTGAACAAACAATACGGAATGACAAGAATTAAAATACATTTTTTTCATGTCTCTTGAAACCTTCAAGGATTGTGTTGAAAATATCAGCAGAGATGTTATTTAGCAGCACCATATCCCTTGTCATGTTGTGCTGAGCCAACACGTTTGGTCTGGCATGTGGTATGCATATCAGATCAAGGGCCCCACTCCTTCTAGACTGGAGACTGGTAGCGCGTCGCAGAGAGCAAATGAGTAGACCTGAAAATATCAGCAGAGCTGTTATTTAGCAGCACCATATCCCTTGTCATGTTGTGCTGAGCCAACACGTTTGTTCTGCCATGTGGTATGCATATCAGATCAAGGGCCCCACTCCTTCTAGATTGGAGACTGATAGCGCGTCGCAGAGATGTTATTTAGCAGCAGGGAGATTCTCGGAAGGAAAAAGGAATGAGAGGTGGGTAGAAATCTTGGGGGGTCAGTGCGTCCAGGAGCGAGGAGAGTCCGACTCGAGAGCTCAAAGAGGCCCTGAAGGAAATTATTTTCCTGTTTGGAATTAATTTAAAAAAATAATGTTGCAATTCTGGTGAAGCCGGGTAGCAAGTAGCAACCATTAATTTGTTCTCACCTCAGAACAGAGATATTCTCGCTTATGTTAATAGAATGTTGTATTCTCAAGTTGTCAGCAGTAATGTGAGATAATTAAGACGTTATTAATAATTGCCTAGTTCATTAAGAGTGTTAGTTTTCTACCCACAGCCATAGCCCACAGTTGACCCGAGCGCTCCCTGGAATTCTCAATCATGTTTTAATTACAAATTTGAGCACCAATAATACAAGAACCAAATAAAATGAGCGTAATTCGATTTTAATTAATTTACAATCTAGATGGATCTAACACCTCACTAACTTGAACAAAGCTTCAAATGCGGGTATCTTACTGACACTATTTGTGATACTTTCTAATGAAGGCTATGTATTATTTCTAATTTTGAATCATTTTAGTATTTTTTTTTAAATTAAAAAACCTTTTTAACTTTCTTCAACTTGTTTATTTTTGACCGGGCCGGTTTCACCCTGTCACGCCATCTTCAGACTGTCAGGAGTGAATCCCATGCCTTTCTAATATTGTGCATTTAATATTATAAATGTAAATTCTATCTTTCTATATGTCGACCCCTTGGAATAACAAGGTTCCATCTGCAACATCAATGTCATTCGATAATGTGCTCTAGAGAATGCATCTTTAAGGCTCCTTATTGTATAACATTTCCATGTCAGATGGAACCTTATTATTCCAAGGGGTATATATAAAGAAGAGTGTCCTGTTGTTTGTTTATTTCTATACAAATCTACAGTTTAATTCTGAGCTTGATGAAATTTTGACCTTCAAAAAAAAGAGGAAGGTCACTGTCTTCACAAGTTTTACAAAAACCACCCCCAACCCCTTTTCCCACCCCTGGTAGCATAATTTTGTTACTTATTGGTGAAATTTTGCACACAGTACACTTGACGTTCAAAATAAGAGAAAAAATACTTGGTAGGGGTAACGCATCAGAACCTCCAAACTTTCTTCTAAACCATTCATAACGCCGGGTACTTCGTCTAGTATTATTATGTTGTCGCATCCTTAAAGGGTAAATAATTATTCATCGAACGGCCAATAATTACCAAATTTTACTTGATATAAAACTACGACTAACTAGCTAACTATCTCGCTGTATCCCGTAAGGGTAAACAGAGGATGGACCGCCAAACAACCCGGTCCTGGCACACACTCCTTGCTTCATTCACATTCATACATCGTCTTGTGCATACATCCTTCCGTTATTCTGACTCTTGACGCCTTGATATGGCTCGACTCAAGTATTCGGTTCCCTCGATCGTGCCACGCTTTCCTCGGGCGTCCTAGACTTCGTCTATCATTCAAATTCTCGTCATAGAAAGTTCTGGACTACCATGTTTTGGTTCCGTGATGCACAACCCACAAGAGGCGGGCCGCGCTAGCATTTTTCAAGACTTCACAGGTTTAGTGTGGTACAAAATTGGCTGTGTTGTGCACCGCTGTTTTAATCGGGCATTGATCGGAGCCCCGTCGTATGAATACCTGCATATTTCCACAATACAATGAGCTTCTATCATAATGACACTTAACGGAGTTAACCTAGTAATAGTAATATTCAAATATTCAATACATTCCAACAACAATAAACGCATGCTTTAAGTACACGCAGGTATTTCAGAATATCCGTTTATTGAATTGCAAGCTCGATGTACGCAACCAGAGGCGTGCTTTCCATATAGGTGCATAAGCACTGCCTACCCCATCATCTCACATACACTATATTACAATTTCTAAATTTTTTGCAAGAAATCAATCTGCACTTTGTAATACGTTGGATTTGGCGGGGAACGCGGGAATGCGGGAGAAGGAAAGGAGGAAGGTTAGGTAGGAGAATTTGCGGGAGACAGTGTGTGTGTGTGTGTTTACCCTGAGAGAGGTCTCTTCCAGGGAGCTCGGCTCGGGACCTACGACTAGCTCAGCATCGGCAGGCCTCGGAGCTCTTCTTCAGGATCGTGAATCGACAGGCAGTCTTATAGTTGGGGATTGACTCGGAACTTTATCAATTAAAACACTCAGATGCTTTCAGAACTCAGTGGTTTACTCGGTAAAAGGGCACAGACATAGTAAGTTTACACAAGGGGAACGGCTAACCTACAAATTACAAATAATATTACGGGCAAATTCTCTGATTCTCTCTGGAATATTCTACGAACGGCATGGTTAAATGTGACTTGAAATAGAATTACAACACAATGAAATGGGGATAACCAAGATACAGCTCACGGTTGGGAATGATGTGGCTCGGACATGGTGAAGGCGATCGTCGATCGTGTGTCCGGGTAGTAATCCATCGCCAGGTCCATGGTGAATGGTGCACCTCGGGGAGGATGTTGTCAAGGCCAAGTCCACAGAGAGAATGAAACTGATTCCCGACATTCAATACCCACAAACAAGTTTTCCGCTAAATAAGGAACTACAGTCCAGTTACTATTTTTCTATGAATGTTTGTAACTTAAATATGTACCAGTATTTTTTTGGGCCTTATTATCATATAGTACTTATTTTGTAGGCAGCACGTAATTCACATTTCGATAATCCAAAATGTATTTGTCAAATGTTAAAAGTACCAGGAAATGCTGGTCATAAACGAGAGCCCTGTGGATTGCTGTATTGATACTTGGATTATGAAACGTTTCGATGCTCGTAGGATTACCAGCATCTAATAACAGCAGCTTATTAATGCTGAACACACGATCAAATAACGTACGAGTCGTGTCTCGAGTCTCGATGTCTTTCAGCTGAAGTGTCGTGTTCTAGTAGGTATAAGCAATTTACCTATCTTCCATTTCTATGTTCCGTAGTGCTTTTAGCGTAAGCCCCAAGAATTCTTGACGTACGACTATTGCTTCTCATAGACTAGGCACGTGTATAATTTTTTTGTCTTTACCCACTGTTTACTTTTTATGTACCTCCCTTATCACTGTATTTTTTTTTTCATTTCCTGTGTTCAAACTGTAAGATATATATTATTTAATATAAATACATATCGAATATTTAATAGTACAGATATAATAACTAATTACAAAAAGAGTATAAATTTATTTTACAAGAAATGCCCAATTCAATAGAGAGAGGATTTCTCGTGTTGAGTTGCGGAGCACCGCCAACTAGCGACAGTAGTGAATAAATTAAATTCATAGAAATAAAAGTAAAAGTACTCAATAATGTAATATACATAATGTTTGTGAAAGACTAAAAGTACGTGATACTAGAAATGCAACAATAAGGCGCATACAAGATATAAACATAGTACATTCATCTTTCGAAAGACCTGAACGAATATTTCTGGAGGATATGTTGGCTTTTTTCGTTATTTCGTTTTTTTTATTTTTTATTTACATACATTATTTACAATTAAGAGTTTTATAAAAATTAAGAAGAAATTAAAATTTGTAATTACTGTTGGACTCATCTAATAATTTTTTGATTTGTGATTTGAAAGAATTATAATTTTTTTCTGTTTTGATTTTATACGGGAGGGCCATTAAAAAATTTTATACCTTGATAGGTGTAATGGAGTTGGGAAGCACTACTTTTAAATTTAGGGATTTCAAAGTTACCACGTGATCTTGGTCGGTTGCTTATTTTTGTAAAAGTTTTTGAATTGAAATGGACTTAGTGAATTTGTAACAATGAGTTCTTTTTGAAGATTTTATTTAAACTGAGGACTCTAAAAGAGTTAAACAGCTGTGTAGTAGAAAATATCGATGGTTTTCGTAGGATGACTTTCAAAATCAATCTCTGTATCTTTTCAACAGGTAAGAGGCTAGTTAAGGTTCCCCCCGAACCGATTATACCGTATTGTAAAATGGATTGCGCAAGGGAATAATATACTGTTTTCATCATATCGGATGATAAGATGCTTCTCAATCTAATTAATATGTAAATAAGTTTTCTTACTCTGGTTACCGTATTTTGTACTTGTTCTTTCCATTTTAGTTGACTGTCTACTAAAACACCCAGATACTTTATGCTATTTTTGCCATTGATGGGTAAACATTTGGAATCGTCGCATTCTTTTTATTTGTACACTGTGATGAATGGATTTTGATACAAATATTGATTTCAAGGTTTTTTTTCTTTTAAAGAGAATGGGATTACGTATGTTTTGTCAGTATTTAGTGACAGACAATTTTGGTCGAACCATGTTTTGAGTATATTAATTTATTTAATTTCATTAAATTCAAATATGACAACAAAAACATTAGACACTCATCTCCCTAGGACAGGCCTGTGTTGAGATGAGCGGCTTTACAATTTAATAATGATCAGTAAATACTAATAAGTAAATAATAATACATGAATAAAGAATAGTAAATATTAATAAGTAAATGATGGTAAATATTATTAAGTAAATAATAGTAAATATTAATAAGTAAATATTAGTAGTAGATATACAATAAAAATTAAAATTTAGATTATAATTGTTAAGTAATAATAATAGGTAAATAATAATAATAAGTAAAAATTAATAAGCATATAATAATACACATTAAATATTATGTATATATTAATAGGTATATAATAATAAGTAAATAATAATTATAAAAATAGGTAAATAATAATAAGTAGATAAAAAATAAAATTATGTAAATAGTATTAAGTAAATAATAGAATGTAGTTAAAAAATATAATTATAAGTAAATAGTAATAAGTAGTAATCAGAAAGTAATAAGAAGTAAATAGTAGTAAGTAAGTAATAATAAGTAGATAATAATGATAATATCGAGCGAATATAATGTTTCAACATTGATTACAACATAAGGGATAACACGGATAAAGCGAAATCACCACTCTCAGCTAACATAGATTTTTTGATCACTTTTTAAAATAAATTTAGCGTTTCTATAGTTTTAATGTTGTCACTGAGCCTATTATATAACAAAGGAGCTTTACAAGAAAAACTCCTTTGTCCAAATGATGTGGTGTTATTTGCCAGCTGATACACTAGAGAAGAACCCATTCTAGTATTACGCACTTGTTGTGACCTTATAGCAGTATCAATATTGTTAAAAAATTTACACAGAGCTTGTATTATGTACAATTGCCTTACTGTCATAATTTTACTTTCACTGTATAATCGGTGTGATGGATATAAAAAACATTTCTTGTACATTATTTTTAAAATTAATTTTTGAGCAACATTTAGGGACTCTAGTGTAGTCTTGTAACATGAACCCCAACATACAACATTATATGAAAGAAGAGATTGAACAAGAGCATAATATACAGTTTTTAGTGTAACTTTGTCCAATATATTTCTTAGGGTCTTGAAGATATAGGCTAGTTTTCTTATTTTGTTTGTTAATACAGTAATATGATCGTTCCATTTTAAATATTTATCAATAATTAAGCCAAGATATTTTATATTGTCTACTCTTTCCAAAGATTGACAATTGCACTCGTGTACACAACAATGCATTGTTAAGGAACGGTCTACAGAGGGTTGACTTACGGAAGAAATGCTAAAAGTAATATATTTTGTTTTTTGTGTGTTTAAAGTTAAAAGGTTTTGATCAAGCCACTTTTTAACAATCTTTAATCCTGACTCACACTTAGCATAAGTTTCATCCCAAGTATCACCAGTAAAAACCAAAACACTATCATCTGCAAATGCAACTGAAGAACCGAAGAATGATAATTTGCAAAGGTCATTAATATATAATAAAAACAAAATTGGATTAGAACACTACCCTGAGGAACACCATATACAATTGTATTAATTTGAACTAATATATATTAAGATTTGTATTTGCTATTCTCATTGTTTCCTTACATGATTTTCCTTTTGTGATCACCACAGTGTCGTCTGCATAAGATATGATGTCTCCAACTATGGGGAGGTTGAACATTTTATTTACATATATAATAAAAAGGATTGGATCGATGACAGTACCTTGTGGTATACCGAAAGATGCGGTTTTGAGTTCACTTAACGCATTATTAATTTTGACATATTGAAATCTTTCTTTGAGATAGCTTTGGAACCATGATAGCGCTATTCCGTCTATCCCAATTTGCTTTAGTTTTTCAATGAGTTTGGAATGTGATATTTTGTCGAAAGCCTTGCGGAGGTCTATGAAGATACCAAGACACTTTTATCTAAATTTTGCGTTATTGTTGATGTTAATTTAGCAATCGCATCCTGAGTGATGAGATTGTCTCTGAAACTGAATTGGTTTGGACTCATTATCTCCTTCTCTTTTATGTAGTTGTTGAGTTGTTTCTTCACAATTTTTTCATAAAGCTTAGCTATGTTTGATGTGAGGGCTATGAGACGATAGTTCGAAATATTTTCTTCGTCACCAGATTTAAAAACCGGGGTGACGATAGTTTTCTTGTAGTTGTTCGGGAATATTCCCTTCTTTAGACTTATGTTTCTTATATGAGCAATTGGTTTGCTGATTAGCTCCCGGACGGCTTTTAATGTTGTCACAGTAATGTTGTAGTACCCAGGGATTGCTGATCCCCTTAAACTTATTATAGTCTTTTACACATCTCTGTCAATTACTGAAGAAAGGGTCTGAAAACCTTCATCAAAAATTGGATTTTGCTCTGGTCGGTTTGTTTGATTTTTGTTTAAAATAAAATTATGAGCAAAATTGGTACCGACATTTGCAAAATAATCATTAAATACATTTCCACAAAATTGTGACTTTTTTTCGGTGTTATAAGTGATTCCCTGATAGGAAATTTCTTTTGGTATTTTTTTTTTGTTTGTTAATGTATTGATGATTTTCCAGATTTTTTTGCTGTCTTGACCAGCATCTTTTATTTTATCACGAAAATACTTTTCTTTTGCCAGTCTAATTAAAAGTGCGAGTTTATTTCGGTATTAAATAGTATCAAAAATTCGTTACTTTTTATATTTCTTATAAAAAGTAACGAATTTGATCATTCGGGAAGTTTTTAGATTGGTGATAGTATTTTTCTTTATTTCTGATTGATATTACTAATCCATGGGTTATCCATGGCTTTATTAATCTGTGTTTAGATTTTGGTTGAGAAGCACTTACTATTGTAGATAAATTTACATGATTTTGGAGAGTTGTTTTAAAATTTACTGCGCATGTGTTAGGATTTTCTCATTCAAATATTGTCGCCCAAGTTTCCATTTTAAGTTTTGTTCCTAAAATTTCCAGATTTAAATATTTTTTCTCAAATTCATCGAAGTTTTTTTGCAAACTTCGAATATTTTCATGTAGAACAACGAAAGCGGTTGGGAATTTATTTAATAAGTTATTACATTGTTTTGAATCTTCGCAAATATACTGTGGAACATCCGTTAGCTTATCAATTTCCTCGGTTAAAGAGTCATCCATCATAGTCGATTTTTTGTTGTGCGATGATGGACATTCTTTTTAGGTAGTTGCATTTTTCGCTGTTTTCACTATGTTCGGTGTTATTTTTGCTCCCAAATAATGTATTGTTTTTTTCGTAGTTGTAGCATTTAACGGATTCTCTGTTTTTTTCGCATTCGATAAATTTGTGATTTTTTGCACAATGTATGCATCTGGGCTTATTCATTTTGTTCAGACATTTTAGGGATGTATGTCCGAATCCAAGACGTGCTTCAATATGTGCTCGGACAAATCCTACATTGATCCTCTGTTTTGCGAGTAGAATCTTTCGGATTGGACCTGTTTCTATTATGACATTTCTTAGTTGGTCGCTTTTTCTATTTTTAAGAATTTTAGTAACTTTTATAGAATCTTTTGGGCAATCGTTTAATTCGTTATTTTCCAAAATAAGATCGTTAAGAAAATCATCTTCATTATACTCCCCTGCTACACATCCACGGTTTTTTCTTTTTTTAATTCTGTTGCAGATATTCCCCTTTTATTTTTATTTATTTCTATTTTCAACTTTTCAGCATCTTCTTTGTTCGAGCAGGTCATAATTATTTTATTGTTTGATACTTTTTTTAATTCCGTTTATACCAATGCCTAGGTTAGGTGCTTTGATTGTTTTAGTCACGATGTTCTTTATGTCTTCTGATGTTTCCTTGCCTTCGGCAGTTATCACGACAGAAAATTTCGGTTCTTCAATTTGTACAGTTCTCTCTTTCAGAATCATAGCGTATGTTTTTTGTTAATTTTTTGTTTTAAGCTTAGTGATAATTTTTTTTTGGAGTTCAATAATTATTGTTTGAAAATTGTTTCTCTCCGTTTTCCATGTTTCCTCTAGTAAATTGATTGCCAATTCAAGACTATTTCTTACTTATGAGTCCTTTACTGTAAATGTTCTTTATGTCATTTTTTACATTTTCGATCAGAGTTAGCACGTTCATTATGTGTTAACTTGGGTTACCGTACGGTTTTAGAGTAATAATATACCTATTGTTACTCTAAGCGTGCGGTACAGCGGTCACCAAAACACACGTCACTCCAGGTCAACCTATGTGACAATACCGATGTATAGTTATATACTACTCTCTGTAAAAGCCCTAAGGGAGTTAAATAAATAAATACATAATGTTGAGCAGGTGAAATTCATTTACCATTTCCATGATCTAAATTGCCTTGTAATAAAATCATATAAATAAATGCTAGTCATCAATCAGAGCTCCGTGAATTGTATGACACGTGACGATACTCACAGAGCGCAACAAAATGACGGCAACTTATTTATGCTGGACTGGACACACCCAGCTTCCGGTTGTATCCATCGACGTACATTCATAATACAACGATAGTCACACCACAAACCACCAAGTTTACGTTTTCTGCAGAATTGCCATGTCGTTAGTTCCCATTATGCAACCATGGGAACACCTATTATGTAACTAAGATGCATAAAAATTCCAACAGAATTTCGGTCCAAACTTACCTTTTCAGCCTTTCTTATCCTTAAATTCATACCTGCGACTACCACTCTTGTATTGCCTATATATCCTTATTACACTTGCCTTAGTCTAATAACATTATTCGAAGTCTCACACTTCAATCTGTTTCTTATCGAGGGACGAATCAGATTTAGGAATATGAATTTTAATCAAATATCTGTACTCTACCAGTGTACCAGAGCAAGAACATAAATAATGATTAAAATAAATACCAGGATTAAATAGTTGGTATCTTTAATAAAATGTGTTTTCCAATATGGTGTCCTCTGCGTGCTAAACCGTACTTAAGTTTCGCTAATATTTTATTTTATTTTAGTACATAAAACAGGCAATATGCTCAAAACTTACATACACGAATATTACTAATAAACAGTGCTTATATCAAATGACCTGCCAGGTAAGTATGGTCCCGTAAAATATTATCTGCCTGTACATAAAATTAATAATATGTATATTTTAACGCGACATCACATTCATTGGTGAAATGCATTGTACATATAGTTCGGTATTACAGATCGATAAACTGGTGAATCCATTTATTAGCCATTAGTTGTAGTAATATATTGTCTATGTCTATAGTTAAAGGTGATAAGATATACAATTGAAATAAATATATTTGTACAGCGCCCTTGAGGTGATCCACAAAAACGGCACTGTACAAACAATCCACAAATAATTATGTGCAAAGTGAATCTATCTCCCATTTTCATTATGTAGAATACCTTCTAATAAAGGCGCACAGGAAATTGTGGTAATTAATGAGATCCTTGTGGATTATTGCCACAATAAAACATGCTTGACTCGTTGTGAAGCCTGGAATTTATGCTGGACACACATCAGTACTAGTCGTATCTCTATTTATGCTGGACACACATCAGTACTAGTCGTATCTCTATTTATGCTGGACACACATCAGTACTAGTCGTATCTCTATTTTGCACGTCTTTGAGCTGAAGTGCCGTTTCGTTAATTCATATTGAAAATTGTAAGCAAGAATACGCAACAAGCACATAGCAAGTAATACATAGAGATGCACCAACACGCAAGGGGAAGAAACCAAAATAAGGGGGAGGGGCGAGATAGGCGTGACTCCAATTTGAGCAAATAAGTAAAAAGGTTCGACTTGTTTACAAAAACACAATATTTTATAAATATACCATAAACAATAATTGCATGTCACAGTTAAACACAAACATAAAAATATAATACAAATCATTTTAAAAAGTAACTATTAAAGCTGGCATTAGATCGTATAATGACATCAGAGAATATATAAAGAATACAAGCTCTTGGAGGATATGAAAGTAAGATATACGTACATATAAAACATATGAGTAGACTTAGGCTAAATTAATATTGATTGAAAAGATATGATAGTATAACCTTCTTGTACTTACCTTCCGTGCAGTTAAATAGATCCGCCACATCTGCATATCTATCACTAACGTCATGTAATCTAGGTACAAGCGAGTGTTTGTAATGCGCAGTCCTGGTGTTGTTACATTTAAACAGGGTTTTGGAACGAGTAGCTCCGTAGGTATATGGAATTGAATGAGGTTAATTATATCAGGGTTGCCTAAACTACCATTTACAATTTTGAACATTTCGTTAGAGTATTTATTTAGTTTTGACTCTTTTATAAATGTTTTATAATTTTTTTTATTTCTGATTTCGAAACTCGATTCATGGTGGAATTCCATTTTAATATGATTTTTTTATTAAACCTTGGTAACTTTTTTCCACTTCGGACCGGTTTCACGCTATCACGGGCATCGCTAGACTAGCACAATTAAAGCTAAATCTGTGGTATGTGGTTCGATACCAGGAGTGAGTCCTATTGCTTTGTAATATTGTTTTTACTTACGACTTGAAATTTGTTTTATTGTTGACGGTACTGCTTTACATATTTAAAACTGCTTTCGGGTTGGTTTATTACCCTCTGGAAAACGGATCACATTGTGTTCTTTTACTGAATCTATGGGTTTAAACAAAATGATATAATGTCGTTCGTGTCAGCTTTTATTTAAACAGATGGTTATTTCTGTTTTTTTTTTCGTGTGATTTCCGTCTTGTTTGCTAAATGAATTTGCCAATGAGTTTGCCAATTTATAATTTCAAATGAGTTTTATAATTTGCTTATCGCAGTCAAAATCACGCGAAACAAACGTGGATGGCAGTGAACTAGGCTGGTCCTAAAATGGGTGTCACGTGACTAGAAGTGCTAGGGCTCTTGCTTATACTTCCAATATTATATAGGCCCTGTATCTTTTATCCAATGCGCCTCTTTCTAAAAGTGGTCAAAGTTCTGGTCATAAATGGGAACCATGTGGATTGCCGTAGGTATAAAACATGGATTATGATACGTTTAGATGGTGATAGACTCGTCGACTTATTAATGCAGGACATACAACATACAACGTACCCTACCACTGGTCGTATCGCGATGTAGCACGTCTTGTTTGCCGGCAGCCCGCTGAAACGCTTTCGCCGGTCGTTGGGACGCAGATCGCGTGTCACGGTGATGGCAGAAGAGAGTCTACGGTGAGCTTCCTGCGTGCCAGATGTCACGGATGCCTCGTGAAGGAACGCGCTGTTTCTCAACCTAACTAACTAACCAAAAACGCCGTTTCTCCGTAGGGCTAGGCAGAGTGGACGGACCGCTAACAACTCGAACTTGGCATACACTTTTTGCTTCATTCTCTTCAATTATTCCGACTTCTGACATGGCCCGACTCAAGTATTTGATTCATTTGATTGTGTCATGTCTTCCTCGGGGGCGTCCCCGGCTTCTTCTTACATTCACATTTGCGTCATATATTCTCCTTACACTTCTTTCTTCGTTCATTCGCTCTACATGCCCATACATTCTAAGCGTCCTTTTCTTAATTTTACTCGTTACGCTTACATCATCCTTGCATTCTTTACGAATGTCAACATTTTTCACACAATCATGCATGGTTTCACCACACATTCGCCTAGAGGTATCATTTCTACAGCATTCAGTTTACCTTCATCCCTCCTGTGCCAGTTCCATGCCTCACTGCCATACACCAGGGTTCGAATCGGCACTCCATTGTGGACAACTTTTTGTTAGCGTCAACCGCGTTCAGTCCTCCGTTAATGGAGTTTCTGAAAATAGCACAGTTTTTTCTTATTAGTTCCGAGAAGGTTTACAGAGTAGTTAGAATGAAATCCAATATGTAGAACTGTTGCTATAACGTTTTTTGAATTAGTATGAAAAACATTGAACCCGCCATGTTTTATTTAGGTTACCCATAGATATACCACTCTGGTTAGCCACAGATTACATATTCAAAAGAAGAAGATTTGTTTGGGTAGAACATTTTCAAAATTGAAAACACAAGTAGGTACCTACTTAAGAACTTTTTTATTTTAATATATTTTGAAAAAATAAATTTTTGAACTGAAATAAATTTTTCAAATAAATGTTTCTTCGTTTAGAGATAGTAGATCGCTATAAAATCAATTACAGCACCCAAACAACAAACAAGAATTCACAACTTCATTAATTGATTAAAAAAAAAACCCGACCAAGGCCGGGTACACATCAGCTAGTATGTAATAACAATTAATGATTTGCGCATTGTTCTCCAAATCAGTCAATTGAGGTTGATTCCTAATTTTTTTTAATTAAAATATTTTTATAATAATAATATTTGGATTACTTCTATAGCGCCGTTTTCGTGGGAAAATGACCTCAAAGGCGCTGTACAAATAATTTATCTAACTTATCACTAGACGTATAACTAATACCTTACAGCTAAACTTTATTACTAATGACTTACAAGTAAAACTATTGACTTCAATTTAGACTTAAGCATAACTAGTGACCTCAAACTAATGCCTACTGATGACCAAGTTCATATTTTACACACAATACTGCAATAATAATGACTTGTAACTAGCTAGCCGATTAGTGCTAACCTAAAGTCACTTATAGAATAAGTAAATTATTTGACGCACCGGTGCGCAAATGCATCCACAGCCCGCAACACTGTAAATAATACATGTGTCAAAAAAGGTAAATATCTATTAAAAACTTCTTACGCTTCTTAAGGTTATTTTAAAAATATTCTCTGTCTAAAAATTATAAATAATTCAAATAAATACCAACTCTTCTTGTGCCACTAATCTTCTAATAATTGTAATATCAATAGAAAAGGAGGATATAATAGCAACTGTAAGTATCATATCATCTCTATACTTAAATTTTCTAATAAAACTGTGTTCATCTGAAGTGATCTGCCAGGTAAGTATATTTTTCTGTGTCTGTTTGTACATAATTAGATAAAGAATAGGAAGTAATGTTTGTACAGCGCCCTTGAGGTGATTTTTCACAAAAAAGGCGCCATACAAAGCATCCAGTTATTATTATTAACTATGGCTTAAAGCTAGAGTCTTACAACTAACATACATATGAGTATAATTACAATATTATAAATACCAATATGTTATGATTATTTCTCGTGCTGTCAGTGGTAAAGCTTACAAAAGTAGAATCATAAGATATGGTCTTGTATTAAAGAAGGTAATCTAGGAGGAAGTAAATAATTCCCTTTGACTATATCAGGGTTTATAACTACAGGAAAATTAGTTTTTTGATCTCTCTAAAAATGACGAATTTATTAATTTTCACAATTCAGTACAAATCATAATTCTATGGTATTTTAACTAAATGCCTACTCTTCTTTTGCCAATAACCTTCTAATAAATATAATATGAATGTCAAATAGGATTTAAACAGTAACTGCGATATAATGCAATGTGCGGTGTTTTCTAATATTATGACCTGTTAATACTTATTATTATGACCTGTGCGTACAAAATCATATCTTCTCAAGCGAAAACTTTGTAATATAACGTTTTAATCTGGAGCGACCTACCAGGACCTACCTGACCAACAAGTTTGTTTCTGTATCTGTTTGTACATAATAAGATAAACCCTAGCATCTACTATTTGTGCAGTGCCCTTGAGGTGATTTTTCACAAAAACGGCGCTATACAAGTCATCCAAGTATAAAAATGTTTTTTTTTATTAATAAACCTTTGTAACTTTTTTCAACCTATTTATTTTCGACCGGACCGGTTTCACCCTATCACGGGCATCGTCAGACTGGCACAATGAATACTAAATCTAGGGTAAATATAGCATCGATGTCGGGGGTGAGTTCCCTGCCTTCTAATATTGTTATTATTTATGACTAGAAAATTGTTTTATTGCTGACGGTATTGTTAATTATGTTTTTAAAAACTAATTTCGGGTTGGTTTATTACCCTCTGGAAGACGGTTTAACTAACTAATTAACTAACCATCACGCTGTTTCCCCGCAGGGGTAGGCAGAGAGGACAGACCGCCAAACAACTCGATCTTGGCATACACTTCTTGCTTCATTCACATTCGCACAACGCCTTATACATTCTCTTCTGTTATTCCGACTTCTGACATGATCCAACTCAAGTATTCGATTCACTTGATCGTGCCATGTCTTCCTCGGGCGTACCCGGCTTCTTCTTCCATTCACATTCGCGTCATACATTATTCTTACACTCCTTTCTTCGTTCATTCGCTCTACATGCCCGAACCGAAAAGTATATAAAGTATATAAAAAAAATATATATAAAAGTATATAAAAATAATAAGTATATAAAGTCATTCGTATCAGCTTTTATTTGAACAGATTTTTTCAAATTTCAAGTACTATTCGATATTTTCCAAAAAAACGTTCTGTCCTCGTATTTAGATATTGTGTACTTTTTTGTTATTTCTACTTAAAATATTTTTAATTTAATCATTATTTTTTTCCCTTTACATCCTTATAAATATTATTTGTAAAGTTTATTTACCCTTTGTTACTTTATATAGACATTGTGCACCTTTTCAATTTTTTTCTGTGTAACACAATCTTAAATTCCTTAACTTGTCTAAATATTATTTTAAAGGTTTATTTATCTGTATCATATTAACACGTAATACCCGGAGGTTCAAAATAAAACACATTCGGCGATGGTGGGTCCAAATTGACCCGGCTGAAATGATGAAATTAAAAGACTTTTTTATGCATTTTTCGTTCATATCCTTACTTTTATATAATATTATGTAATTCCTCATAAACTCATAACATATTCCTTGTGTTTCTTGTATGAAGATGGAAGTTTTAGAAATTAGTATTCCGTAAATGTTGCGGTTCGTCGATATACAGTAGCGCGGGTACCCCGCGCGACAGCAAAAGGACGACTGACTCAATTGTGTCTCGAGACAGCCGCTGCCGGGTGCTGCTATGATGGTCAGGAGAATGAGGAGGGTAGTCCGGGAGGGGGGTAAAGACTCGTGCCAGGAAGTCAGTGGAAGCGAACATTTTTTATTATTTTTGATTGTATATTTATTAACATTTTTGGGAAATCGACGGTGTGCATTTACAAGTATATCATGTATTATTTAAAATACCAGAAATAAAATCACTTATTTAATTCTTCCTTGTTGCTGTACCTCTAATAGAAAGATGTGTAAAAATAAAATAAATTAAATTTATAGCCATATTACATGATGACTGCTTATGCAAATATTAGAAAATATTATATAATGGCGTTCTTATTTGAGTATTTAATTTACTGACACATTAATTTGTCACAATTAAAACCATTGAATGACATACATTTTAGTTAAAAATACTAAAACTTTTATTTTTCAACAAAACAAATTTAAATGAACAATTTTCATTAAAAAATTAAAGGAATCCGGAATTTGACAAGTCCATTTGCAACGGATTCACTCAGATTTCCTACACTAACTGCATTATCACTTCCATTATCACTTCCATTTTCACTTTCAGATATTTCCTCTAGTAATATGTCTTCCGAATCACTTTCAAATTCTGGATTCAATGATTCGAATTCCAAGTCGCCATCATCACTGATCTCACTGTTAAGTAGCTTTTCAATCTCATTATCAGCTAAATAATTTTGCCTTGCCATTGCGTTAGTACGGTACGAAATAAAAAAAAAATACAACAAAGTTATAAAAATATAATCACAATACTAGAAATGCGCCCGAATGGTTCACAACATCTGCGTGTTAAGGACTGCGAGAGACAAAGACGGAAAGATAGAGCGAGAGATATACTGTTTCGTCAGCTGCTCAAATTCAACTGAGACGAGATGGAGATTTTGCGTGTTTTTATAGACAATTATTCTAATAACTTATTTAAAACGTGTCCGATTTTAATCATTTTTGAGTCGAGATGTGGGTAAATATTTGATAAAAGAATAGACAAGAGGAAATTAGCCTAAACGAAATATTTGCGGCAAAATCTTTTATTTAAAAAACACTGGGTCAAATCAGACCCATCACCGGAGTCGAGGTGTTAATCAGTGAGAAATAGTTAGGATGCAGGGGACTTCTCCATATAAGTTTAGAGGTATTGTTGATATCTTTGCAGATTCCATTTATACAGGAAAGCGTCATCTATACTAGGACTTTGATGATTCCTACAATATGTAGTATTGTAGCTTTAATGATTTGTGTTATAATATTGTTTTAGTTTTCTATTTTATGTCACTGTTAATCGTTTACAAAAATTTGTTTATTACTTTATGGTATAAAATCTCTATGTACTTATAATTTTAATATCCATGCAAAAGCGCAGATGGGCTATAATCAAATAAATAAATAATTTTACGATTTTACTCTAACAATAATAAAATGGGAATATTTATAAAATAAATCAATTGTTTTCAAGTAGTATGAAAAACATTGATTCTTGACGCCTTTATTATTGTCTAATTATTGTCGGGTACTCCCTAATCTTCCTCTCACAACATTCCTTAATTAGGTCTGCCATAGGCCATATCCCACTGACTCCGGGTAGTTGAACTATTCTATTGTATATATTTACATTAACACGCTAAGTGTGAGCGTGTTTTGTTTAATCAGTAATTGAGTAAACATTGTTACATCTCGTATTATCGTATCTTATTCTACCGTGTCCCTACAGAATACTCGCCTATCCAGTCTGTTCGCTATGTTGGTTGTGTCTTTATTTGCGGTTAGGTTAGTGTACCATGTGCCTACTGCCTATGATTACCTTTGTAACGACTAATAGGCAGTAGCCCTCGGTATAACCTGTTTCTATCTTAAGGTATACTGACGCTTTACTTACTATGGACATTTCGCAATAATTATACAAGGTTCAGTTTAATATGACTTGTTATTGGCACGTTTCTAGCGCGCCTTGATAAAGAGAAGCTCAAAGTAATAATAGGTACTTGGCTGATTTAAGTTCACCTTTTTTTGTGAAATATCACCTAAAGGGCACTGTAATGTTACGACAACACAATCGGCCAACGTCCCAACCCGAACTCGATTCGGAGTTAGGAGGTTGGCCGATTGTATAGTGACTAAATCGGGTAACTACGCAATCGGCCAACGTCCCAACCCGAACTCGATTCGGAGTTGGGACGTTGGCCGATTGTATTGTGACTAAATCGGGTAACTACGCAAACGGCCAACGTTCCAGCCCGAACTCTATTCGGAGTTGGGACGTTGGCCGATTGTATAGTGACTAAATCGGGTAACTACGCAATCGGCCAACGTTCCAACCCGAACTAGATTCGAAGTTGGGACGTTGGTCGATTGTATAGTGACTAAATCGGGTAACTACGCAATCGGCCAACGTTCCAACGCGAACTCGATTCGGAGTTGGGACGTTGGCCGATTGTATAGTGCCTAAATCGGGTATCTACGCAATCGGCCAACGTTCCAATTACGAACTCCAAACTAGTGATGCCATTTTAGCTAAAATCTATCGATCTACCGATATTCATACAAAGTCTACCAAAATGTGTAATATTATTGACACAATTCGTTTCTCATTAGGTACTCATAATAACTAACTAACTAAACATCACGCCGTTTCCCCGCAGGGGTAGGCAGAGAGGACGGACCGCCAAACAACTCGATCTTGGCATACACTTCTTGCTTTATTCACATTCATACAACGCCTCATACATTCTCTTCTGTTGTTCCGACTTTTGACATGGCCCGACTCGAGTATTTGATTCACTTGATCGTGCCATGTCTTCCTCGGGCGTCCCCGGCCTCTTCTTCTATTCACATTCGCGTCATATATTCTCCTTACACTCCTTTCTTCGTTCATTCGCTCTACATGCCCAAACCATCTAAGCGTCCCTTTCTTAATCTTTCTCACTACGCTTACATCTGCCTTGCATTCTTTACGAATCTCAACATTTTTCACTCGATCATACATGGTTTTACCACACATTCGTCTCAGAGATCTCATTTCTACAGCATTTAGTCTACTTTCATCCTTCCTCTGCCAGTTCCATGCCTCACTGCCATACATCAAGGTTGGTATCAGCACTCCATTGTGGACTGCTAGCTTCGCTTCCTTGGACAACTTTTTGTTTGCGCCAACTGCGTTCAGTCTTCCGTTAATGGAGTTTCCTGCATTCACCGTTCTTTCAATATCCCAATCAGTCTTTCCATCTCTCGTAAACATACTTCCCAAATACACAAACTCATCGACCTGCTCCAAGTATTCATCATTCATAACTATATTGCATACTGTTTTCGTGCTCTCTCTTTCAAACACCATGACTTTGGACTTGTTTACATTCATCATTAGCTCATTCATCATACATACTTCGTTCATCCTAGATACGAGGGACTGTAGATCTTCCATACTGTTAGCAATCAGCACCGCATCATCAGAATACAACAGACAACATACTTGCAGACTACTCATTTTCGCGCCCAGGCCCACCTCTTTCAATTCTTGCATACAATTATCCATGTATAGATTGAATAACCACGGTGACATAACCATGTGAGAATTATACGGCTATTTCCTTTAAAGTATTCAGCAGGAATATTGTCGAAACCAACAGCCTTACCATTCTTCATACATCTAATTGATCTTTTAATTTCATCCATGCTAATTTTGGGAACATTCACCCCATCGTCATTCATACCTGACTCGCCACTGGAATCACTATCACTCGGATTGCTTTCGAAGACCTCTTCAAAGTATTTCATCCATCTCTCTTTTATTTCTTTCTCATTCGTCAACATTTTTCCATCTTTCGATTTTATCACTTTCACACATCCGCTTTCTGGACCATTCCGTGACTTTTGACCTCCTTCCAAAATAGTTTAATATTTTAATGGAAGTGTTTTGTCATTTTGATCCCCTCTTCCTCTTCCAGGCGTTTCTTTCGTTCTTTCACTCCATCACGTACTCTTTTCTTGCATCCCTTGTACACTTCTTTCGCTCTATCCCTCTCTTCGCTAGAAGCACTGCCAGTCGCTATCAGAAATAACCGCGCTTTCTTCTTCTCTGAGACCAGTGCTTTAATCTCATCATCCCACCATGCATCACCTTTCTTCCTACCTTGCGTACTTATTCCACATACCTCTCTAGCAGATTCACAGAGGCTCACTTTTATGTGGTCCCATGTTTCGTCTATGCTTAGACCGTCCATTACCTTATCATTCAGTCTCATCTCTACACAATTTTCATACTTACTTCTTACATTATCGTTTTGCAGTTTTTCTATTTTGACTCTAGTTGGGGTCGACACCGTTTTCACTTTAGAGCGCCAGCCGTGGAAGAGGTTTACTCTCGACACAACCAGGAAATGGTCGGTTTCTACCTCAGCCCCTCTGAAAACTCTGGTGTCTGCAGTGACGGCTCTCAACCTAGAGTCAATTACTACAAAATCAATCATTGACCTCTCATTTCCTCTTTCCCACGTATATTGATGGATACCTTTATGATTGAAAAAGGTATTTGATACAAATAGGTTCCACTCTAAACATACTTCAATCATTCTGTTTCCATTGTCATTCGTTCTTTTATCCCGAAATAAACCTAAAGCTGATTCAAAACTATCCCTTCTAATACCCACCCACCCATTCAAATCCCCCGCCATTATAATCCTTTCATTCATATTTTTTTAATCTCATCACATCGCTCACACCAGTCCAAAAATCATCTTTCACTTCATCGCTTTCAGAGTTGTAAGGAGCATAGCATATAACTAAAAACACTCTTGTCAACCCGATTTTGAATCGGATCCACATTATTCTCGGACTTACACATTCATATTGCAACATACATTCCACCATTCTAGGAGACAGTAACGCTGCAACACCTTGACAAGCCCTGTCTGTATCTGGTCTCCCAGACCAGATGACAAGCGTGTCATTATGCTGCATCGTACCGCTCGCCTTTTTCATACTCTCTGTTATACAGAGTAAATCCAGACTTTTCCTTCCCATCGCATCACATAGTTCATTCATCTTTCTTTCCATTCCTCCTCTGATATTCCACGTGCCAATTCGACAATGTTCACGTTCCTTCCTCCTCTTCGCGCTTAGGGTTGGCGGTGTGATGGATAGCGAGCCTCATCGACACCTGGGTCGGCCATTCCCTTCCACGGACTACTTAACTACCCATAACTAAACTTAACATAACGTAGCACAATAAAACACAGCTTATCTAACTTGTAGCTTACCATAACATACTACAATCTAGCTTATAACTTAACATATTACGGCATGGTATAATATTCCTTATCTAACTTATAACTTAATATAATAATCCATATCATTTAATAAACTTAACATACCATACCTTAACATACATCTCATAACTTATCTTATCCTTAACATATAATGATACTTATCTTATATTATATCTTATCTTATATTATACTTATCTTAACCTTAACATATCCTATCATACTCATAATGTCGCAAATAAATATAACGGATAGCTGTTGCACCTGTTTTAGCTCCTTATATCATTTTTACTTACAGCCTGAGTCAGATTGCAACGCAAAAAAATATAACAACTAGCCCCGATTATACATCAGATTACATGCATTTCGTTATTGAGGTGATTTTTCATGAAAAACGGCGCTATACAAATTATCCAATTATTATTATTATTATTAGTATAATATGCATAATGCATATTTGGGCATTTATTTGGGGGTTAGTTTTATATTTGATTCTTTTTTCGTCATTATAAACACAGTTCAGTCATGTTTTATTCTTCGCGCAGCACGTCCGTCGGGATCGTACTGAACGGCCAATGTGTGGAGGCCGGTTCGTTCGTGTGAGTTCGGCCAACTATTTTGAAGGTTGGGCCAACTAGCCACCGGAGTGATCTCGACCCAACTCGCCGAACTCGGGCCTATGTTGGCCCAACGCGCGCGAACTACCTCTCTACACAATCGCCCAAACGTTCGAGTTGGGAGGTTGAGCTTGGTGTGGAGTTACCCAAACGGTCGATCGCGAGATGTTTTAAAGTCAATCGCTGTCATTATTTCGTATCGATCTTTAGGTATTTTTAAAAAGCCCCAAAATTAGAATATTCATAACATATCCGTATTTCGCACATAGATATTTGCGGATATCTTTAAAATTCTTTAAGTAATACTATTTTATTAAGAGTCTATTCTCACTGTAACAAAACTGTAATACTGTTTTTATATTTCGCAACTTTTGTGACACATGCTGATATTTTGACATTATTTTTATAATGTTATTTATATACATAGAGATTCTAAACCATAAAGTGATGAACAATCCTTTTCAAACATTTTGCAGTGACATGCTATATAAATATATCTACGTAAAACAACTTTTGGACAAAGAAGTTTGCGATATTTCTCTATAGAAGTATTTAACACCCCCTTTAGCAATAAATTCATTACAAAACTAACGGACTTCAAAAGAAGTATTAAGTTATGGATTATGGACACGGGGAGGAAGAATATAGATATGATGTTGCAACCTAACAGAGTTTAACGGTCACGGTATGTTTTCTCCTAAATTTTAGAATTTTTATTCATTTATTGCATTATAATGTTCCTCTAGTAATATTTTAACATAATTACGAAAACTCACATAAAATAATTAACAAACTTACAAAAAACTTGACTTAATTTATAATCCATACATAAAACCATGTACAATGTGACCTTAGAACGGGGTACCCCAGTAAGGTTACAGTTTTTTAAACTTTTGTAAAACATTATGAAACAAATAAATATAATAAATAAAAACTTGAATCGGGTCATGTCAAGAGTCTGAAGAAGTGTGTTAGTTAGTTTAAAAAATATGTAATTATTTCCTTTACCCAACTGCAAAAGTGAATGTGTCAAGCTGTAGTGAGCAGTCGATTCCCAATAAGTTGAGTCCGCGTGTATGCGTATGGGCATTGGGCACCCCTGCTGTAACATAACTATAACACAACTTAAATGCTGCCCCGCACACAGGGATCGAACAATGTGCTTGACTTAACAAAGGGACGGTCGGGCGGCCGAGCCTTTCGACGCGGTGGTTTCAGTTAGTATTGCTTTTAGTCACCCTTTAATACTGGGCTATGAAAAAGTTAAGATTTGTGTATGATAAAGCAATAATAAAAATAGGAGTTCATTTTTATAGTGCAGTTTTGTGAAGGCTCACCTCAAGTGCGCTATCCAATCAATCTATCAGTGGCGTGCATTGCTTTATGATCAAAGGTGGGGCTGTGTGAAGATATTTAAGTTCTTTGAACTGTGAATTTTAATTGAATATTTAGAAATGACCATTTTATTATAATTATTCTGCTGATTGTTATAGTCAACTGAATATATAAGAAGATCTGTCAGTGCAGAATCCTGTGAAACTACATACAATGCCATCATTGTTCATGGTATTCATTATTGTGACAGTATTTTGTTATTGTCAAAAGAGGAGGATTTTATAAAACTAACAGTTTTGCAAAACAAAGCCATGCGAATAATTTTAAGACGAAACAAATATTCCAAAGTTAAAAAAATTCTAAGGGATCTAAACATACTGTCTTTTAAGCAAATTATATACTTAAATGTAATAGTTTTTCTTTTTAAAATGTTTAAAGGGCCAACAAAATTCTGAATTCATCAACACAGACATAACCACTCTACAAGAAGAAGAAATGAAATAAGACTTCCCTTTCGAAAGAAAACAAAATCGCAAAACTCATTACTATACAGAGCCATGAAGATCTTCCAACAATATAAAAGAAGATGAAAATGTTTTGAAATTTAAGAAGGAAGTGACGAAATACGTATAGTGCAATTTTTAATGTTTGGTTTGTAATTATTAATTGTATATTGTGACTTAAATTGTAAAATTGTTTGTAGATATTATTTTCACATTAGAATACATGTAACAAATGTATACGTGTTCCATTTTAAATTAAATAAATAAATGTACGAGCATGCACGTATTTCTTAGAATTTGTTGCTTTTTTCTTTATGTTTCGTTGTTTTCCCTAGGGTATGCACATCTTTTCATCCTTTACGGACTGCACGCCACTGCAATCCATATAATGTAAAATGTTTTATTTGGCAAAGTGTACAAGGTGACGTGCAAAGCTGCTGCCGCGCATAAATTCAGCTTAAAAAGTATTAATTCACTGCGTAGGCACGCCTCTAAATAGTCCCGAAAATGTTCAATTTGCCTGTACCTACCTTCAACTAAATTATTATTGTATAGTTTTTTTTAAACAAATTGTACCGTAATTATTCATACATAAGTAATTATAATAAGTGGGTTAATAAAATATATTATATGTTTTTTAAAACATGGGTTTATTTTGAATGTGTAGAAAGTGCGATGTTGGTATAATGCCATATTTCTAACACCGTGTTCGATGTTCCCGACGAATTAAATTCCCAAACTAGATAAATAATTACATTGGCCGAATTATTTATATGTTGTCATTATGATGTAAGTTGGGATCGAATTGGCCTTTGTGCCTGAGTCACCTGTGTCTGTGCGGAGACGTTTATAGATGAGGTGGGAGAGAGCCGACATTTTTCAGTGATTAGTCCGTGAATAATAGTTTAGATGATTTGAATAGAGGTAAGCATAGGTGTAAAGTCCGTGAAAATAGTAATAGGATTATGTATTGATACGTGTCTGAATTAGTAGAAAGCAGTGGCTTGACAGCTAATGCCCAACCCGCGGGCAAGCCTGATGTGATCATTTGATTTATGTACTGATACGTGTCTGAGTTAGTAGTAAGCAGTGGCCTGACAGCCAATGTCCAACCCGCGGGCAAGCCTGATGTGATCATATTATTTATGTATTGATACGTGTCTGAATTAGTAGTAAGCAGTGGCCTGACAGCCAATGTCCAACCCGCGGGCAAGCCTGATGTGATCATATTATTTATGTATTGATACGTGTCTGAATTAGTAGTAAGCAGTGGCCTGACAGCTAATGCCCAACACGCGGGCATGCCTGATATGATCATATTATTTATGGAAAAAGCATTTACAGACAAAGCAACGGAGGATTGAATTCTGAAGTTGCAAATAAAAGTTCACAGAAATAACAGTTCATGATGCAATTCTGATACCAACCCTGACTGATATCCTTCGTATTCGTACGGATCCTTGTTATTCAACGTCCTTAGTATATCCAGTGAAAAACCATGTATATATAATGTCATGTAATATTATCTTGCTGTTGTTATTTGTACCTACTTTATATTTGATTATTTACACCCCTAGATTCTAAATTGTTATAGTATAATAGCTAAAATGTTCATCTAAGTGAGTCTGCTACATGTTAATATTTAAAGTTGTGGTTTTAGTTACCCTATCCTAACCTAGTCCCTACCCTAACCTTGAAGTTGATATGTAGAAGTCGCTGAAACCCCTTTGTGCAAAACCTGGTCCGCCTCAGCACAGGATCTCCTAGTGAGGAGGACTATGAAAAAATTCTATAATATATATGTATTTTTAATATTTATACTGTTATAAAAAGGAGGATGTCAGGTAGGGGGAAATGGGAAGAGGAAAGTTGGGTTACAAGGGGAAGTTATGGAAGACAATTATATCGGCAGGACTTACCCTGGACATGGTCTCTTAGATGTGAAGTCTCCTCCGGACACTAGTTTAGCTCAGATCGGCAGTGGCATTAGCTTCTCATCGTTCAGGGTCGTGAATCGATCGCAATCTTATAATTGGGTTGAGGGCGTTTCTAATTCTACGTTAAATGAGTCCAGTAAAGTGCTTTCATACTCACAAGTTTATTGTGAAGTCGGACAAACATTGTAGGTTAAGAACAATCGAGTAGTTAGTAAAAAAAGTCCTATTCTAGACATGATTCTATCGTAAAATTCCTCTCTTTCTGATTCAAATCTCTAACCGGGTATTGCAAATGTAACAAGGGCTTGAACAACACATTAGGGGGATAAGCAAAATCAGCTTACATGAGGTGATCTGGTCGGGTGGCAGGAGTTTGTTGGCAATGACGCCAGGGCCGGACATCTCTGCACTGAATTTAATTGGCTTTTAATTGGTAAGTCACCATGTTGAGTGCTTTGGCAGCAAAGCACGTCTAGCTTCGGGTTTCAATCCGCATGCATAGTACTTGGCCGTAACAAACTAGTAACACAAAATAGCCGCCTCTTTTCAGAGACGCAGTTGACTCCTTGAGCTCCAGGCGGGAAGTGAGTTTCCCCAGGTGGGTGCCCAGTGCTCTCGGCAGTCGCTACACCAGTGGTATTTATTATCTCCTTCAAGGTTTCATTTAGGAAGTAAATGGTTGTTATACTAATCCCGTGATTGATTTGTTACAAACTTTCATCGCGTAGTTTCCCCGAGAATTAGTCAGATTTAATTTGGTATCTGTCTTCTAACACCCTTCTTGTTTCCTAACATAAAGTTCAAACATCGATTCTTGCACGCTCGTAAAAAGTCTTCTTGTTTGTAAAAAGCCTTCCGAGAGTTTTGTTATCTCTCTTCGTATTGAAAGAATCAATTCAGTTTTACAATCATGGAAATAGGTCTCGAGTTTATATTATTTGTGTTGTTGTACCGCATAAGATTCCCATTTCTCAACAGCGCAGTGAAATATCTACCGCATTGCCAATTTGGGAAAAATTAATGCCATTTAAAGCAACGGCAACGTTTTGATTCTGAATTGTGGTTTGTTAATAATAATAATCATTGGACGTCCAATCTACTTTCCTAATCCTTAATAATAATAATAATAATACTTGGACGATTTATATACCGCCGTTTTTGTGAAAAATCACCTCAAGGGCGCTGTACAAATACTACTTGCTAGGGTTAATCTTATTATGTACATATACAGAAAACATACTTACCTGGTAGGGCACTCCAGATTAAAACTTAATTAAATTACAATGTTTTGGGCTGAGATGGTATGACTTGACTAATGATGGCTGCACGCAGAGGACACATATACATATTGGAAAACACTGCACATTGCATGACATTGAAGTTACTGTTTAAATCCTATTTGTCATTGGTATTATATACATTAGAAGGTTATTGACAAAAGAAGAGTAGGTGCTTAAATAGATACAGAAAAACAGGCAGGTCGCTTCAGATGAACTATTTTATTCCCCTTTTCTATTGATATTACATTCATTAGAAGATTGGTGGCATAAGAAGAGTTGGTATTTATTGAAATATTTATAACTTTTAGGACTGGAGAATATTTATAAAATGACGTTAAAAAGCGTAATAATAGATATTAACTTTTTTTACACATTTATTATTTATAGTGTTGCGGGCTGTGGACGTATTTGCGCATCGATGCCTAAAAAAATTACTTATTCTATAAGTGACTTTATGTTAATACTAACCGGCTAGCCTAGCTAAGCAATTTACGCGTGCATTTCTTCAATTTATGGATTAAATTGTCTGAATTGTGGTCTGTAGTCTCTCATACATGGGCTCAATGGCGCGCACAGAGTTTTTAATCAGGGTAGGCATTAGGAGAGCGATTTAATTGATATATTAAATACAACTTACCACAGTCGTGGTAAATTTTCGATGAGAATAGCTAAGCTGCTAGCTTTAGCCGATGTTAGTTAGGATTATCTGACACATTAAATAATATCCAAATAACCGTTTTATATATTCATATTTCAAGCCAATTACTGGATACATAAAATTTCCATATTTAGGCTGCTCTCTGACGGTCCGGTGAGGAATGAACATTTCACTCGTTACTGCAGACACTGTAAAGTAAGGTAACGGTTTGCAACGCAGTCTATTGTGGGACTTTTCTGCGCAGTGTCTCCAGTAGCGAGTGAAATGTTCATTCCTCACCGGACCGTCAGAGAGCAGCCTTAGTTTGACCGCTTAACATAATCGCACTGATGCTACATTTGTGGTTGTACCGAAAGGCACGGCCTTTGTCGACACTAACACAAACGAGTCTTCCCTTTAATGCGCATTGCGCATGCATGTACATTTTTGGTGTAGAATACAAACATTTTTGAATTTGATATGGGCGTCATTTTACATGCGTTATTCCTGCTTTTGACACGTTATATAGTAGGGAGAACGATTGGGCTGCGACAGTTTAATTAAACGGTTTAATTTTTGTACCCTGAAGATGCTTATGTTAAGCGAAACCGGTCGGTCGTAATAAAATTAAATAAAATTCTCGTGGTTGTAAACAAAGTTATTGTTTTATTTTCATTAAATATGTCTAACCACAAAGTGACTGCTTTCTATCAAAAGATTGATTTTTTGCAATCATTTTATAAAATTTAATTTGAGTAAGATAGGAAGGAAGGGTAGGAGTGCTTATGTGCCTCTATAGAATGCCCGCCTCTGCATGGGCTATACCTAACGTGACCATTTATTTAGGAGCATTTGACAAAAATATTTTTTATCATTCACATTATTTAAAAAAAAAAATAATAAAAAATAAACACACACGTCGAGTTATGTGGGGTTTCTTTGTTCATAATATGTTTTTTTAATTTTTTTTTAATATTATTTGTTTTATGAATACAATTTTTTCTATATAGCGTGAAACACCAGTAAAATTCACACAACGTTTAGTGCTGAAACAGGCAGTTGCGTTTTTTAGCCGTCCACAATTTGCTCACTAGAGAGAACATCCGTTCTACAATAATTATACGGGAGTTCGCATGATCGAGTTTATTGTATCTGAAATGAAGGAATATTATTCACCCCACCGATTGCTCCACAATTTGCTCACTAGAGAGAACATCCGTTCTACAATAATTATACGGGAGTTCTCATGATCGAGTTTATTGTATCTGAAATGAAGGAATATTATTCTCCCCACCGATTTCCCGTAGAAAATTTCAAAATATTCCTGAAAACGGGACATTTGGCGTACCGAAAAACCGAAGGTCCCTTTCAAAAAGGGACGTATGATCAGGTTAGCTATACTGATACCGAGTACCAAGAGTATCCAATAGACAATGTTTTGTTTGAAGAGTTTTATTCACTATGTACTTTTGTTGAATTTATTATTTCGCTACCGGTTTCGACACATCCATATCATTCACTAGCGTTCTTTAAACCAACTTAAATTAAACAAGTATTGAAATAATTAGACATTATTAGATGGGGATAGTGGGAGTGATGATTTGGAGGGGGGGGAGGTAGTTTATTGAATGAAGTTATCATTATATACTCGAATATCGACATCGCTGCAGTGCTTCAAGAAGTTCTGCAGCGAATTGTTGCTGACTGCAGAGTCAGCCGCACATCATAATTGATAAATAATGAAATGGATACTTGTGTTAGTAATTTCGACATTATTTTATTTATTTAAGTATAGAGATTTTATGTAAGATGTGTAACTTTGAATTTATCTGATTTCTAGAGGCACTGCTGAAAACCAGCTGCACTCCATTCTCCGGAATCTATAGCTGAGCAGTGACCTTTCTGTTAATTGCTAAAATCATAACGCGTAAAAACATACATATATTTAGTATTTTGACTTATTGACAAATAAATGCTTTTATTATTATTATTATTAATTCTCTTCTAAAGTTGATACGAAAAGTTTTTTTTAATAATATACGATACATAATATATTATTTGCTTTAAATGGTGATGGTAGGTGACCATTGGCAGGTAACCAATTTAAATTTCAAATTAATTTTGAATTTTGGAATAACTGCAAATGAATCATTTAACGATTGAACTAAACTGTTCCTTTTTGGTCGTATTTACACTATTATTGCACAAGCCATCGAATGAATCAAGTGCTTTTACTCCTACACGTTTGATAGCTCTTGACTGAACAGTGGATTGGCGACTAGAGTTGGGCGTTTCAGTTTCTTTTTTAAAAATAACCGTTTAAAAATAACGTACTAAAAAAAAAAACGAATTGTGTCGGAAGAAGGTACTATTATACATTACCTAATATGTTTCTGTATCTGTTTGTATATAATAAGACAAACAAAAATTTTGTAGAGCGCCCTTGGGTGATTTTTCACAAATACGGCGCTATACAAATCCTCCAATTATTATTATTAAGTTAATAAAATATGGGGACGGGTTCGGGGTCGACTTCGGCAATAATAAAAAATAAACAAATAAACGTATAATACGTACATAATTATTACAAGAAAAACCACCCGCCACTACGATATACTCGTCTTTGAGGTGATTTTTCACAAAAACGGCGCTATGCAAATCATCCAATTATTATTATTATTATTATTACAAAATATTATACAATATTATGCCCAGTACTTTCAAAATGCAACTGACTAAACAGTAAAATAATAATAACCCTTTTTCAAAAAATAATAATTATTATTTTACTTGAGATGAGTCGGCGTTCTTGTAAACATTCAGTTTTTAATTACCTAGAGCTTAAGTGAAGGCGAATTGTAAAAATACGTACGCTTTGTTTCCTGAGCCACAATTCACTACGGTAAAAGGTTCCCCCCTTTTCTACGTTACTAAAATTAGCTGATGGACAGATATCAAGCTTGTAGTAAAAAATGCCGTGTATTTTGCGCGTCCCTAAAATTAAATTAAGAGCTGGATAAAACTTTTTGCGTATATCGGTAAAATTAGTTGATATTTCACAATACGCGAAAGTAAATGTCGCGTCATGTATTCTCCTTAGGCGTCATCGGTCCGCTCAATCCAGTCTATCCCAAATATTTGGTGTGGGAAATTTGAAAATAATAATTATTTCCATAATTTCTTCAAACGATTGGTAACTTTGTGGAGTCATGTATTCATATATTCCTGAGGATGAGATAGCATTGCTATCGAAACATGTAGAGATATTTATTTATTTTTATAAAAGTGGTGTAAACAAAGTACATTTTTAATTATTTCCATATTTTAATTTTACAACAATGCATGATAAGAATAATATCCTGGTTTTAGGCCGTTTGGTTAAACATTGGCTTGGATAGATACTTTGCTAGATATATGGAAGTGAGGCATGGAACTGGTAGAGGTAGGATAAAAGTAGACCGAATGCTGCAGAAATGAGATCCCTGAGGCGTATGTGTGGTGAAACTATGTCTGACCGTGTGAAAAATGTTGAGATTCGCAAATAATGCGAGGCTGATATGAGCGTAATGAGTTAGATTAAGAAAGGGACGCTTGGACGGTTTGGAATGTCACGATCAAGTGATCCAAAGTCGGGCCATGTCAAGAGTCATAATAACAAGAGAGTATGTATGAGACGATGTATGAATATAAATGAAGCAAGGAGTGTGTGCCAAGACTGAGTTGTTTAGCGGTCCGTCCTCTCTGCTTACACCTGCGGGGAAACGGCGTGATGGGTTACTTAGTTAGATTCCTACTTATCCGAATGAAGCTGTCGAAAAAAAAACAATAAGTATTCTTATTATTAAATTCTTCCTAGAAGTCGCGTGAAACCGTTATTAAGCGTTTCGGTTTACGACGATGAATCGCGTTCTGCGTTGCGGGCGGGCGTTACATTTTTTAAAACGGTTTACGATGAATCGTGTTCTGCGTTGCGGGCAGGCGTTACATTTTTTAAAACGGTTTACGATGAATCATGTTCTGCGTTGCAGGCGAGCGTTACATTTTTTAAGCGTTTATTTAAAACTGGTTACGGCGGATCGCGTTCGGGGGTTTAAATTTTTCCTAAAAATTTATTTTAAACGGGTTACGGTATTTGGCATTCGGCGTTGCGGCCGGGCATTTAATTTTTTCGTGAGCGTAAATTTGCAACGTTTTACGACGGATATGATGAGTTTGGTAAAGTGTTGCGGGGAGCTGTTTTAAATGTTCCGTGCGTAATTCTTAAGCGAATTGTGCTCTACAGGAATCATTTCGTGCGGGTTTATTGCGGGCGTAATTATACGTTTTTTTAAAACTGTTTTTCTAAAATTCTCGATACGGTTGCAACCGTTTCCGTACTTAAACGCTTACGAAAAAACGGTTTTACGTTTTTTTACTCACCTCTACTGGCGACAGCGATGCGTCATACCGCTGATAGCTCCTTTGTTGCCTCTCCCTCTTTCTCACAAATTACACATGTAACAGAAAGATTGGTTAGAGCGTGGCTCTCGGCGGCAGGACCAAACGAGCTGTTGTCAATGAAGGTCTGTACTGTATAGAGAATTGAGATACAGTCAAGTTTATTTAGTGGCTAACCAAGTAGTTGATGGAGTAGAAGAGAATACTCGAAGATCTTAAATAGTGAACCAAAAAAAAATCAATTGAATATTAGAACATCTTTTACAATAGATGTTCATGTACTTCGGCGACCTCAGTCCCAAAGCTGTTAGTTCCTCGACTCTGGAACAATTGGATTGGAATTATTTGTGTAGCACCGTTTTTGTGAAAAATCACCTTAGGGGGCCGTACAAATATTACTTGCTAGTGTTTATCTTATTATGTATAAACAGCTACAGACACATACTTACCAAGTTTTTAATCCAGCAGGCCGGGTGGATACTATCTGCAATATTAAATACATGAGATATATTTTTAATCCAGCAGGCCGGGTGGATACTATCTGCAATATTAAATACATGAGATATATTTTTAATCCAGCAGGCTGGGTGGATACTATCTGTAATATTAAATACATGAGATATATTTTTAATCCAGCAGGCCGGGTGGATACTATCTGCAATATTAAATACATGATATATATTTGAATATAAACAGAAAAAAATAATATAAAAAAGATAAAATAATAATAATAATAATAATTAGAAAATGATAATTACATCAAAATAAAAGAAAGAAAATGAAAAACATAATACATAGAATAAATTATATTTAATTGTATTATGTGGACATTGCTCTGTGACGATATCTGAAGGGGGTTACTTTGAAGTGGAGAAAATGGATATTGATGAATAAATAAATACTTTTCGAAAAAATTCGAAATTCACCTTTTCTTTAGAATAATACAACTTATCTCATTGGATCTTATTTCAATGTTCGTCATTTTTAGCTATTTTTTTCTGCAATTTCGGCTGGTTTTTTCAAGATGGCGGCGCACGCAGACGCGCCTAGGTCGAAAACTTGGATTTTACAACAGGGGACCAGCTTATAAAGGATATTAAAAAATTGAAACTACCAGAATAATAACGATCGCAACCCCATTTTTTGTGCTGATTACACTGTCCAAGAAACCTAAATTGATAAGTATCCGACTCCCCTTCAACTTTGCAAGCCCCAGCCCCAGCAGCACTTCCAGCATCTCCTCCAACTAATTTCTATTCTGTTCTTTCCCGTGGCCCATATATTATGTACTCTCAAAAAAACGAGCAAGTGAAAACTATTCATCTTCTTGAATTTGGTAAATTTCTAACAAAATTCTTTCCATCAAGGCTGAAGGTGTAAAAGCCGTGAGTCGTTTTCGAATTTCCGTTGAATTCTTCACAGGGTCAGCCGCCAATTCATTTATTAAATATCTTTATATTTCATAAATTCTAAATTCAACGCATACATTCCCACTTTTAATGTAACTCGTATGGGATCTTTTCATCCCAGAAATTTTATCCGCTCTTACAACTCCTCAACACATCGGCAATCTCATAAAAGCCAGAAGTATAAATTACAAGGACTCCTCTGGTTGCATAATTTCCTGGAAACCCTCCCAATTTTCCCTCACACGTATATTTATTTTTCAACTTATTATTGGTTGAAATTTACACTTAATCCCCCACCACACAATGTTTCAATTGCTGCCGTTTTGATCACGCCAAAACTGCATACAGATCTCCACCCAGATGTTTTAAATATAATATGTAAATGTCTTAATCATCATTTCAGCTACTTTGCACAGAGTTGAAGAGAGAGCAATCGATCTATAGCTTGAACCTAGACTTGGGTCTTTGTTACTCTTGCAAATGAGAATGATATTTTGAAGTTAAGTTCCTGGGAATGTTTTTGGATTCCAAGCTTACTTGGAACTCCCATATAAATCATGTTATCACAAAATGTGAAAGCAATATCAATCCAAAAAATGAATTCTTTTTGATTAAAAAACCTTTGTAACTTTTTTCCACTTATTTATTTTTGACCGGACCGGTTTCACCCTATCACGGGCATCCTCAGACTGGTACAATGAATACTAAATCTATGGTATATATAGCTTGGATGTCGGGAGTGAGTTCCCTGCTTTTCTAATAATGTTTTTATTGTTTGAAATTTATTTTATTGCTGACGGTACTGTTTATTGTGTTTTTAAAAACTACTTTCGGGATGGCTTATTACCCTCTGGAAGACGGATTACATTGTGCTTATTTACTGAATCTATGGTTTTTTTTTAATTATATAAAGTCATTCGTCAGATTTTATTTGAACAGATGGTTCTTTCTAGTTTGGTTATTACCCTGTGATTTCCGTCTTGTTTGCTAAGATGAACTTTTATAGCAGTTTTGTCGTGTCACATGAACGGCGGGTAACTAGGTACAATTTATATTGTTTTTTTTTTTTAAATATTTTATTATGTTATGATAGGTGCACATCAGGGTAATATCTTCTAAGAGTTCGCCTTGGATGTCTGCGACAAAAATTCCCAGTTACATTTTATTCTGGTATTTTGCGTGTGCTTCCTATTTACATTCATGGTTATATACTGTTACTGCATATAAGTAAGGATACACTATAATGGATATATTAGCGGAGAGTCAGCCTTTTTCTCTAATTGATTATTCATTACGTACTTTTCTTCTACTTTGCTTATCAGTCGATTAATTTCTAATGATTCTAATTTATCTAATTTTTTACCTTTATTGCACACATGTAATATTGTAACATCTGTGTCTTTATGGAATGAGTGGTGATTGTCTATTACATGGTTAGCTACGTTCGACAGGTCCTTTTTATTGTTTACCCAGCTAGAAAAGTGTTCTCTTATCCTGGTGTAAAAAGCTCTACGTAATATGCTGGACAATCTCCACAATGAATCATATATATTCCGGAATTGCAAAATTTTTCCCATTTATCTTTATTATTAATGAGAATTTTTCCCAATGAGTTTACGTTATAAAATGCTGTATTACACTTTTAATTATTAACTAATCTTGCTATTTTATTTGAAATCTCGTCTATATACGGGAGTTTTGCCCACTCTTTGTTGAACTTCTTTTCATTATCTATTGTGAAACCTTCTGTTATTTTTGACATAGTTAGTTTTTATTCTTTTTGTTAAGGGGGGAGTCTATTATCTCGCTAGTATGGTATATCCATTATTATTTGTTATTACTTTAATAGTATCTAACTCTTTTTTATAATTAATTATAAAAAAACTCAACAAAGAGTGGGCAAAACTCCCGTATATAGGCGAGATTTCAAATAAAATGGCAAGATTAGTTAATAATAAAAAGTGTAATACAGCATTTTATAACGTAAACTAACAACATAAAATAACAACAACAACAAAATAATATTCAGCGGTTCCCATTGTATGCCGCATGAGCTTCTCCTAACTCTCGTATACTTTCCTTATATCTCCTGATAATCTGAATCATCTAGTATATCATCCTTTGTGTATATTATGCAGAATTCGAGGACTAACACCCGTTTAATATTGACCGTGATAATTCCACGTAATTCCACATTTGGCCGATACACCTACTTTTGTAAAGTCAATTGATCGTAATTGTCAGTTTTAAATTATATGCTACTATCGCCGGCTAAATATCAGGACGTCGTAAACGGATCGGTGTGACACATCTCAAGTCCGGAGTTTCACGTGCAGAAGATTTGCATTCATTCAAACCTACGTTGTTTAGCTGACAACTTATTATGTCGTTTGTAGAGGTATTATTAAGCAGAGTAAGATTAAGAAAGGGACACTTAGATGGTTTGGGCATGTAGAGCGGATGGACGAAGAAAGTAGTGTAAAGAGAATATATGACGCGAATGTAAATGGAAGAAGCCCGGGACGCACGAGGATATTTAAAAAATATATATTGTACTTTTTTATTACTTATAAGTTGCATTACAAGTATTTTACAAAATATTTAATTAAAGGGTATTCTTGTTCGTGTATACCTTATCAGAAAAGAAGAGTTCTTGCGTCTGATAAGAGAGCTACGATTCTTAATTTGATAAGTACATAATATTTAATTAAAGGGTATTCTTGTTCGTGTATACCTTATCAGAAAAGAAGAGTTCTTGCGTCTGATAAGAGAGCTACGATTCTTAATTTGATAAGTACATAATATTTAATTAAAGGGTATTCTTGTTCGTGTATACCTTATCAGAAAAGAAGAGTTCTTGCGTCTGATAAGAGAGCTACGATTCTTAATTTGATAAGTACATAATGTTTAATTAAAGGGTATTCTTGTTCGTGTATACCTTATCAGAAAAGAAGAGTTCTTGCGTCTGATAAGAGAGCTACGATTCTTAATTTGATAAGTACATAATATTTAATTAAAGGGTATTCTTGTTCGTGTATACCTTATCAGAAAAGAAGAGTTCTTGCGTCTGATAAGAGAGCTAGGATTCTTAATTTGATAAGTACATAATATTTAATTTGCTTCTATTAATGAAATGTTTTGTATGAAATATTTACGTATGTAAGTTTTTTTTAAAGAAGTGTTTAATTTTATTTATTTGTTCTGATTGGTCATTAGTAGAGCACATTTCAATGGGGAGGTTATTGTATTTTTTATGGCTTGATAAATATAATTGTTTAGCGTTAAAGTTGTTTGACATGGCACGATCAATTGAACCAAATACTTGAATCGGGTCATATGACGAGGCAGAATAACAGTAGGGTATTTTTGGAACGATGCATGAATGTGAATGAAGCGAGAAGTGTTTGCCGAGACCGAGTTGTTTGGCGGTCAGTCCTCTCTGCCTGTTAATCTCTATAGTTGTTTCGGCGTTGCACAAATGCACGAATGCACATGTACTCGTACCGTACGTGAATGCATCATTCGTCCTCATGTGGAAATGAAAGAATTCAGTAAGGACAGACATCGACACTGTTGGCGATTGGAGTGTTCAACAGTTGAGAATAACGATAATTTCTGTTAATTAGATATCTCCGTATAGCGATGTCCTGACTTGAACTGTCTAACGAAAATAAATCATTCCTAATCACAGGACGTTTTTCTTTTATCATCTTTATAATTAATTATCATTTATAGCATTTCACTCAAAGGTTATTTGCGTTATTATAAATCACTGGCGACTAAACTCGTAAACCCCGGGCTGACCGTTCCCAATAATAATAATTTATGTAGCGAAGCTTTTGTGAAAAATCACCTCAAGGGCGCTGTGCAAATATTACTTCCCATTCTTTATCTAATTGTACAAACAGATACAGAAAAAACGTGCTTATCTGCCAGGTCACTTCAGAAAAACACATTTTTATTATAAAATTTATGTTTGGAGGAAATACGATTTTTACACTTGCTATTTTATCCTTTACTATTGATTTATTAGAAGGTTGGCGGCAAGTGTTCAGATACGTGCTTTACGTGGTCACACAAGACCGTATACTTTATGGTAATTACAAAATGTAAGATACTTCTCTGAAGCACATGACGACTTGTGAGGACTTGGGAACTGTGTTTGACGCTCATTTAACATTTCATGCTCACATCGAAAAGATTTGCAAATCAGCCAAAAAAAGTTGGGTTTTGTCATACTCAGTTGAAAGGAGTTGACAAACCTTACGGTTATAAGATAGTGCGTAGCATTCAGAGTGGATCTCAGGTATGGGGGCCAGAGGACACCGTCTGTGTACTAATGGTCGAGAAAATCCAAAAGAAATTCTTACGATTCCTCTACATGAGAGAGTTCGGTTTTTACCCATGGCTGTTTCCAATAGCATTTCTCTCGACAATGCTGGGTATTTGCAGCCTAAGTTCTAGGAGATATATAGCATTACTGCTTGTGGCTCATAAATATTAAACGGTGTATTATCAATACCTGACATCCTGGCTGAAATAGGATTTTATGTCCCTGATAATTTCACGCGAGGCCGCCAACACAGGCTGCGGTTTCTTCCCAGGTGCAGAACTAACTTACCAATGGTGTTGCCTCTGGGATGACTTACTAGGTTAATTAACTGCCTCGCAGGAAATGTGGATATTTTCTGTATGGCCTACAATAATTTTAAGCACCAACTAAGTATGTATTATGTTATTATATACCTACTTATATCCCTTTTAAAACTATTTTTGTTTTACCTATATGTTATATAATTATGCTAACTATGTTTTTGTAATATTTTATCGCTTTTGCATTGTATTGGTGTTTTTGCAAAATAAATAAAAGAAGAGAAGGTATTCATTTGAAATATTAATATTTTTATTGTTCAACTTTATGACTGGGGAATTTTTAAAAAATTAATAATAATCATAATTGGATGATTTGTATAGCGCCGTTTTTGTGAAAAATCACTTCAAGGGCAAATTATCTTAAAAATCTTAAGAATTATACATAGGTTTAAATACGAAATTATTAATATTTATTCACATTATATACACATTTAGTTATTTACAATGTCATGGACTGAAAAGTTTCTGATTTATTGTATAGCTCGACTCATTTGTGAAATATTAAAAATTTTATAACAGATAATTCTCGCAGGTAATTTATTCGCCTAGAATTTCCAAAATATAGCACAGTCAAGAAAGGAAATGAGGCTAGTTGTGGTAGATTCTTAGAATATCAAAACTTTCTTAATTAAATCTCGTAAGTCGTCTGCAACATTATTTGTGGCGCACCAAGTATTGCAATTAAATTCCATTCGCGGAGACGAGACCAGCGAGAGGTCAGTCCTGGTTTAAAGTTCATTAACCACTACATATTTTTAAGCGACGTAAGTACCATTTGCACCAACGTGAGACAAATCTTATATTGGGATGGAAAACGTATTCAACTTCTTTAATTCTTAATAAGGAACTCCAGTCCAATTTAAATTATTTTCAATAGTGACGTTCCAACTTAAATACAATATTTACTTTTCTTTTCTAAAGTTAGTTTTCATAGTTAAAATAATGTTCAAAGTCATCCAAAACGCTCCAAATCTATGACCTGTCGGTTTTAATCAGTTTTGAAGTTAGAATGTCAAATTTCAAACCAAGGATGAGCTTTACCGTACATAATTTTATATTCTATTCATAACGGGTGTTTTTTTAAGAGCTTGAGAACTTTAAATAATAATACAAGACAGAAATATTGTTGGACTGAATTTTTTATTCTTATTATGTGGTAGATAATTTCATGGCATTTATTTTTTAAATATGATTTCCGGCATATGTCCGCCGTGGCTACGAGTTACATAGTCCATTCGATCAGTCCAATTTTTCAATACTTTTTCCAATAAATCTGGCCGTATGGCGTCAATGGTGGCTTGGATATTGGCTTCCAATGCTTCAAGAGTTGCTGGTTTGCTGGCATAAACCATTGACTTAACATAGCCCCATAAAAAAAGTAATCGAGAGGCGTTAAGTCGCAAGAACGAGGGGGCCAGTTAACAGGACCACTTCTGGAAATAAAGTTGTCACCAACATAATTTTACAATAAATTTATGGTTAAGCGTGCTGTATGACAAGTTGCGCCGTCTTGTTGGAACCAAATGTCGTCGATGTTTAGCTGATTAATTTTTGGAAACAAACAATCAGTCAGCTTGGCTCGATAGCGCTCGCCATTCAGCGTAACGGCAGTTCCTTCCTCAATTCGAAAGAAATAAGGGCCGATGATGCCGCCAGCGTGTAAATCGCACCAAACAGTCAATTTTAATGGATGTAGTGGTGATTCGTTAATGTCTTGAGGATTGTCTTCTCTCCATATATGGTAGTTTTGCTTATTGACGAAGCAATTTACCCAGAAATGAGCTTCATCACTAAACAACGAAGTGCTCTATGAACTTGGCGAACAGATTTTTTTTTTCAAAGTAAATTACCACAATTTGGAAGCGTTGTTCTGGCGTTAAACGATTTATCATGAATTGACAAACCTTACTGAACAGAAATGTCAACACAATTTGACATTATCAACTGTCAAACCATAGACAACGACCATCAAAACTTCTCATGCAGCTTAAAAAACACTATAGTAAACCATAACTAAACATAAGTAATAACATTATGTGCCCTTTTAGAAACATTTATTCAATAATAATAATAATACTTGGACAATATTGCTGCTGAATACTTTAAAGGAGATAGCCGTATAATTCTCACATGGTTATGCAAGCTTTTTAACCAGTTTTAGAGGAGGGTTACACGCCAATAGATTGGAGGAGGGCTGCGATCATCCCTCTATACAAAGGTAAAGGGTCACGTATGGAATGTGGAAATCACAGGGCTGTTAGCCTGCTAAGTTCAGTTGGAGAGCTGTATGGTAGGATATTGATTGAACGGGTACAAACGAAAACAAAAGATAAAATATGGGATGTGCAAGGTGCATTTATGAGCGGAAGGGGGTGTATGGATCAGATTTTCTTGTTGCGTATGCTAACAGAGAAGTTTCTGGCAAAAAACCAGAAACTCTTCCTTGCCTTTGTAGATCTACAAAAACGTACGACCGAGTTGATAGGGAAAACATATGGAAGGTATTGTCCAAGTATGGAGTGAATACGAGTCTCATTCAGGCAATCGCGTCTCTGTACTAGGAAAGCGTTGCATGTATTAGGGTAAACGGTGATTTTACGGAGTGGTTTTACATCACAAAAGGTGTTAAGCAAGGCTGCGTAATGTCACCGTGGTTATTCAATCTATACATGGACAATTGTATGCAAGAATTGAAAAAGGCGGGCTTGGGCGCGAAAATGAGTAATCTGAAAGTATGTTGCCTGTTATATGCTGATGATGCGGTGCTGATTGCTAACAGTAAGGAAGATTTACAGTCCCTCGTATCTAGGATGAATGAAGTATGCATGAAGAACGAGCTAATGATGAATGTAAGTAAGTCTAAAGTCATGGTGTTTGAAAGAGAGAGTACGAAAACAGTGTGCAATATAGTTGTGAATGATGAATACTTGGAGCAGGTAGACGAGTTTGTGTATTTGGGAAGTATGTTTACGAGAGATGGAAAGACTGATAGGGATATTGAAAGAAGGGTGAATGCAGGAAACTCCATTAACGGAGGACTGAACGCGGTTGGCGCTAACAAAAAGTTGTCCAAAGAAGCGAAGCTAGCAGTCCACAATGGAGTGCTGATACCAACCCTGATGTATGGCAGTGAGGCATGGAATTGGCAGAGGAAGGATGAAAGTAAACTGAATGCCGTAGAAATGAGATCTCTGAGACGATTGTCTGGTAAAACCATGTATGATCGTGTGAAAAATATTGAAATTCGTAAAGAATGCAAGGCTCATGTAAGCGTAATGAGTAAGATTAAGAAAGGGACGCTTAGATGGTTTGGGCATGTGGAGCGAATGAACGAAGAAAGGAGTGTAAGAAGAATGTATGACGCGAATGTGAATGGAAGATGAATCCGGGGACCCCCGAGGAAGACATGGCACTATCAAGTGAATCAAATACTTCAGTCGGGCCATGTCAGAAGTCGGAATAATAGAAAATCGATGTATGAATGTGAATGAAGCAAGAAGTGTATCCCAAAATCGAGTTGTTGGGCGGTCCGTCCTCTCTGCCTACCCCTGCGGGGAAACGGCGTGATGGTTAGTTAGTTAGTTAGTTAATAATACTTGGACGATTTATATAGCGCCGTTTTTGTGAAAAATCACCTTAAGGGCGCTGTACAAATACTACTTGCTGGGGTTTATCTTATTATGTACATATACAGAAAACATACTTACCTGGTAGGGCACTCCAGATTAAAACTTAATTAAATTACAATGTTTTGGACTGAGATGGTATGACTTGACTAATGATGGCTGCACGCACAGGACACATATATTAGAAAACACTGCACATTGCATGACATTGAAGTTACTGTTTAAGTCGTATTTGTCATAGATTATTGACAAAAATAATAATATAAATAATTCAAAGAATAATAATAGTTTTGAGCATTAATATTTTCATAATATCCGTATGGTGAACACTCTAATCCATTTCACTAATAATTGTTTTTTTTATGTTGATCAACAATTATAAAGTTAAAATTTCAAAAAACTAAAAAAATTACATATTAAAAATACAAAACAAAAGTGAAAAAAATATTTTCTTCATATTAATCCAAAAACAAAATTCGCACGTGACGTCAGATGTTCCAAATGCAATGGCCCCAAAATAACAAGGTGTTTTGTGAGATGGTTTTTTATTCAATTTTTAATAACGATTTATAAATTCTGCGTATTCTGGTTTTTCGGTTTCATGCTTCATTTAGGTTAATATTATCTTCTTCAATGATTAAAAGTTACATATGTATTCTGAATCGGCGTTAGCTAATCTATATGAATAGATATTTTTAAGCCATTATATTTTTCACTGGAATTCCTTAATTCCTTATTCCATACCAAATAAGGATACTTCTTTCATTCCGACGTTTCCTAGAAAAAAGGTGTTAAGTACACAAGATTTTTTGCACATTAAGCCTTACATTTGTTTGTGAGATAGAAGGCTAATGTTATTATGGTCCCATGTCCAAAAATAGCAAAAATGGAAATGCTATTTAGTTGCTAATTTAAACAACTGTTTTGAGTTTATAAAATCGGTAATACCTAGTATTGAAAGGTAGTGTTAGTTTTTTAACCCTTTTAGCAGCCCTCAGAGTGTTTTTTTAAATATTAAAAAATATATAATTTTCAAATTATTTTACATTTTTTTTAAGTAATAGGTAAAGCTTTTATATTTTATTAAACTTTACTTAAATATGTCTACTTAGACTTACCTTAGTAAGCCTCAATAATAATAATAATAATACTATGTAATAATGCTGTGCGTCGCACTTCGCTGTGGTTATTGTTATTTGAACTCCTCATTTCCCATCGGTCAAACTTCTTTCAACTTCCAGTTAGTCAAGTAATCACTTTAATCGTAATAAAGCTGTTAAATTAGATGTAGCCACCCTATTAATCAACGGTGGTTCCAAAAAAACTGCACGCCTAAAGGCTTTCAGCAGGAAATTGTCTTCGGAATAATTGAGGCTGGCCCATCAACCACAAATATATTGTTAAATTGCGTCTTTTTCTTGAGAACTTATTTATTTGAAAATTTCACTAAAGAGCTTCACAAATTACCACTTAATTATTTATTTTATTAGCGAGACTTTTAATTTGGCTCAAATTCACGTGCGTGACTTTTTGAAATTTTCAATTGTTTCTAAGTTTGTGAAATCTTTTATGTGCTACTGTACATTTGCACAAGAGTCGTGACTTGTCATCAGATAATGAAATAATATTTAGTCAGAGGAATGATGGGAGGGGAAGGAGACGAGGAAGTTGTTGTCTCACACAGTATCTTTAGATCACTCTGATCATAAATCACTTTTTAAAAAATGACATAATGTTCCCAAATGTTGACGATCTATCGCATCTAAAAACATAAACATTATGAAAATGAACTTGTTTGTGAGTAGGAGGTATCCGGGTCATATTATATTTCATGTAGATCTGCGAACTTATCCGTATAGTGCATATTCGACCGAAAAACGAATGAACTAACTTTTTTTATATCCACGATATCTAAATTAGCGACTCCCTTGAATGCAGAGACAAGTCTGTAAATCTGTAAAGGTGTAAAGTAAACCCGTGCGACAATGCATCCAACATTTCATCCTATGGACGCCCTTGAATGTAGAGACAAGTCTGTAAATCTGAAAAGGTGTAAAGTAAACCCGTGCGACAATGCATCCAACATTTCATCCTATGAAGATGTGTGAAGCCGTGAATGTAAATCTGTAAAGGTGTAAAGTAAACCCGTGCGACAATGCATCCAACATTTCATCCTATGAAGATGTGTGAAGCCGTGAATGTAAATCTGTAAAGGTGTAAAGTAAACCCGTGCGACAATGCATCCAACATTTCATCCTATGAAGATGTGTGAAGCCGTGAATGTAAATCTGTAAAGGTGTAAAGTAAACCCGTGCGACAATGCATCCAGCATTTCATCCTATGAAGATGTGTGAAGCCGTGAATGTAAATCTGAAAAGGTGTAAAGTAAACCCGTGCGACAATGCATCCAACATTTCATCCTATGGACGCCCTTGAATGCAGAGACAAGTCTGTAAATCTGAAAAGGTGTAAAGTAAACCCGTGCGACAATGCATCCAACATTTCATCCTATGAAGATGTGTGAAGCCGTGAATGTAAATCTGTAAAGGTGTAAAGTAAACCCGTGCGACAATGCATCCAACATTTCATCCTATGAAGATGTGTGAAGCCGTGAATGTAAATCTGTAAAGGTGTAAAGTAAACCCGTGCGACAATGCATCCAACATTTCATCCTATGAAGATGTGTGAAGCCGTGAATGTGCAATGTGACTCTTCTACACATCGTAAGGCAATTTAAAATAAGAAATTGGAGATACGTCGGCTTATTCTGACCGCGGCTCTAACTAAACAATGGGTGAATATTTCCCCGGGGGGATCGCATCAGTTGAAGTAATCTCACTTCTGTATTTACTCGCATGTTCCCACGCCTCCACCCCCATGGGGCAGTCGTCTATCAGTGCAGAGGTTCTCAGTTCTCACGCTGCTTCGAACTTCAACCAATCAATGCATTGTACTAATTAAGTTTCTGTTCTCCCCCTCGAACATTTGTAATTCTTTGCTAATTTTGTTTTTGCCTGAATGCTACCAAAGGTTATACAAAATTTGATGAGCATTACACAACTATTATAAATTAAAGCGATCAAATGTAAATAAGATATTATGGTGGGAGTAAGATGGATGAAATTGTTGGAAGTAAGTTATACGTTTATTGAGATGAATAATAATAATAATTGTATAGCGCTGTTTTTTTTTTATGGAAATCACCTCAAGGGCGCTGTACAAATATTACTTCATATTCTCTATTTAATTATGTCCAAACAGATACAGAAAAACATACTTACCTGCAGCTGGCAAGTCGCTTCAGATGAACACAGTTTTATTAGAAAATTTAAGCTTGGAGAAGATATGATTGTTACAGTTGCTATTTTATCCTCCTTCTCTATTGATATTACATTTATCAGAAGATTGGTGGTACAGGAAGAGTCGGTATTTATGTGCCGGTTATTTGTGTTACATTAATGCGTAAGTACCTGCACTTATTCCAGCTTAACCTCAGTTTCAATCGTTATAGTCCAAAATGTTTACATTATGGAATAATTGGAATATATATAACAAACGGCCCTCTTTTCAGACATATTTTATACTTATACGGAGATATTTACAAGATTTATAGCTCCCGACGGAATTGACGTAGCGAAGTAAAAACAATGCGTTTACTTAGAAAGTCCAGATGGAAACATATTTCCAAATTCATGAGGCCAGAGCTCACGTTTGTGTTTTGTTTTCACTAAGATAATATCTTCTCTTTTGTTAAAACTACTTTGCAAATGTAATGAATGAGAGTGTCTCGCCACAATTTCTATAAATTATGGAATAAACAGAATTTCCATGGAAAATTAAACTAGTTTAGTAACATTCGAAAATCTCCTACTGCATACCATCATTAAAAGCGGAAGATATTGCTTGTGCAATAATGGAAGACTTCCGCAGCCGAGGAATTGAACCCATATACATACACGATGTGGCAAGCAATCCATTAGCTACCAGGGGGGGGGGCGGCAATTTATATGATTGCCTTCAAGACGACATTAAAAAAGAAAGAAGCCCGGGTGCATTTAAAAAGAAGTTGTTCGTTCCTTCCGAAGTAAATGAACAAATTAATGATTGTTGAATATTTTTAATGTTTAAATATCATTCTAGTTAAATAAGTGAAAATGTCATTTTATTTTTTCTGGAATTATAAAAAAAACTCACGACGCCCGACGTATTTGTCATCGCAAGATTATTTTTTTAATAAAATTATTGTACACAAAGGCTGTAAATGTAACTCCATTGCGTTTATAAGAAATGTTTGAAAACCGTGTAAGTTCCGATTGAACGGCGCCGGAAGAGGTAGCGGCGTTTCACACGGACGGACCTTACAAATATTTTTCTTCGTCATTGTTTTCCTTGGAGTAACAATGTGTTCTTTACCTAGAAGGAGTTCCCAACCATAACGTAACATATATATACATATTATATGTATATTATCATTATTGAAATTTGTTATCGAAACAAAAAAATAAATTTATTTAATCACTGTAACCAACAAAATCTGCCTTCTATATTGGTGCTCGTGAGCAACTGGTTGACGGTCACTGCCTTGCCGCATTAAAAGAAGACTGGGAACACTCCCCGCAGACCCATTATTTGCGGCTAATAAACAATATGTTGACCCCTGGATGTTATAATAATTATCTATTATAAAAAAACATTATTGTAATAATAATTGGTCCACTTTCCTTGGGAAGACTTTCAATGGTGTAATATAGTGCGGACATGCTGCGCTCTTCTACTCATAACTCATCATCTTACCGACGAAAATCAATTGATTCCATCCCAAACAGGCGCGTCAATATTATTTTGATTTCCATTAATGGAATATTCTGTTAAAATACGTATTTTTGTGATTGTGAAAAATTATCTTAACAATGCCATAATTCGTTTCTAACACCGTCACCTAAAATCGATCCGTAATTACGAGAGACCTGAAAAAATCGCATTTTTTTTGTTGCTAAAAGTGGTCTTGTTTTTCGGCGAAATCGGTGATATTTTGTTTAACTTTTTCTGTATTTTTTTTTTGTATTGGACTGTAATAAGTAGTGATGGGCCGAGTACTCGTTTAATACTCGGCACTCGGCGTATTCGACGTTTTTTTACTACTCTTACTCGGCCGAATGACTCTGTTATGACGAGTATACTCGGTTTAACTAAAGTAATATAATATTTTGGAAAATATGATGAAACAGGAGGATTAAAAAGTTGCGTCAATTAAAATTGAATTTAAACATTTAATGTTTAAAATTTTGCAAAGGCAAGTTGTGATGTAAGAATACAAGACTCTCCACACGTTCTATAACAGACTGTTCCCTTTTTCTTCATAGACGTTACCTGCTTCTGAAAATAAACGCTCTCTATACACAGTGGTTGCAGGTGCACATACAAACACTTGCTAAATGTGCTATCTCTGGATATCTTGGTTTATGTCTATGCCCACCACTCGAAAGGACTCTTATCTTTTGACAACAATCCTTCGTTTACATATCGATCCAATTCTAGACCGATGGGGATTTTAGGATCGTCGCGCTCCGGTGGCTGGGTAGAAGAAGCAAGTTCTTCGAAGCAATTCCAAAATGATGCATGAGCATCTTGTCAAGGTTAGAATTAGGTTCGTTTTCTTCACTGCTGCTGGCACTCTCTATAACGTCGTTTCTTTCAATGGATTCTAAAAATAGGATCTTCCTGATCAATTCGCATTTCTCTGGATTAAAAAAATCACAATCTGAATCTGGGGTCCAGTAAAGTAGCCAAACAGTAATATTTTTCACCCTCTAAGCCTTGTACGCGATCTTGAACTTCATCTTTAAGCTTTTGTTGCATATCCGACAAGTTTTTTCGCAGATTTCACCGACTTCAGGTTTTTTATAAATATTTTAAAAGAGCATTGGTGTGGGGTATCACTTCTGAAATTGATGAGAATATTGAGCTGGTAATTTTGGCGATTTCTTCGAACGGTTTGAGTAACGTTACAAACTCTTCTAAAATTTCCCATTGACGTTCTGTTAACTGTTGAAGGTTGGCTGTACTCGGATTGTCTGATATATAGAGTGAAATTGCCATTTTTTGCTCTACCAATCTTTCAATCATATACCATGTGCTGTTCCATCTCGTGGTAACGTCCTGCACGAGTTTGTGTTCAGGCAGTTTAGGTTCTTTTTGTATTATGTCCGGCTTTCCTTTCGCCAATGCAGAATGATTAACCTGGCCTACAATTCCTCTAGCTAAGGCAATAACGTCTTTTACATTTTGAACTTTCAGAGAAGCTTTTATGGCCAATTGCAGTGTATGTATGTAGCATTCTTTGCCTACAAATGAACTATCATTAATAGCTTTAACTACATTGGGGTCCATTGTCTCTCAAAATAACATGAATAACAGTATAAATTTCCCAGCTCACATATAAGTCTGACAGCACTGATCAAATATTGTCAGCTGTGTGGTGTCTTCTAAAATGCTGCATTTGCAGCACTCTGTGCTGTAGGATAAACTCCTCGTCGAGCCAGTGAGCAGTATAGCTTAGAAAACCAAGCAACTTGTTCATGAATGTCCAAATATCAGTGGTTATTGATACAGCTTTAACGTTTGCAATTTCCGCTCTAATTATGATTTTCACTTTGTTGTAAACTTCTGGTATGGCAACTTCGCCGATATACTTTCTTCCGGGGATTTGATATTTCGGCTTTAAGACGTTCATTAATCTTCGAAACCCATTATCTTCCACTATGGAAATCGGTTGGTTGTCAATAGTAATCATTTCGGCGACAGCTTTGTGGATTTCTTTAGTCCGCGAATCATGTACGAGTATGTCCCACTTTGCCGCAAATGACTCCTGAAGGCTTTGTTGCACCTTTGTTGCATTCGATTCCGACGACGAAGTTGAAGCAGCCGCCTCGCTGCTGCTTTGGGATGTTTCGGATTGAGGTTCATTTTGTAAATCTTTTGACTCTTCTTTGTGTTTAATTTTAATATGGTTTAATATCGCCGTCGTAGAATCATTACGTCCAACACCACTTCGTGAAATCAAAGAATTGCACAAGGAACATTTCACTTTGTTTTTATCTTCTTCAATCTCGTCGTAAAATTACCAAATTCGCGATCTTTTGCGTGAACTCATCTTTGATCGATTGAACCGAGTAATTCGGACGAGTACTCGGTTTGGCAAACATCAAACCGCCTAAAACCTCGTACTCGGCGCATCTCTAGTCATAAGTATATTTATTTTTAATTTTACAATACAAATAAATGTTTTTTTTTTAGTACTGGTATTTTTAAATTACATTTTTTGTTTTCATTAAACAATGTTTAGTGTACTACACATATGTTATTATGTTCACAAAATATTTTATATGACTTTACCACGAAACGAAATGGATCACTTGCTATAATTTGGCCCAAGTCAGCGTAGTAAGTAGGGAACAATAAAAATGTAAAATAAATATTAATTATACAATTGTGCAATAAAATTGGTGTTATGTTTTATCTATAAAAGAATAACAGTACGCGTAGTTTTCCATTGGACGTTAGCTGAGTTCTTTTTTTTGGTCATTCAAGCACATCAAAACCATACAAAAAAAAGATAACGAGGACTTACAATATTACTTTCGTATTTTAAAATACCAGAAAATTACTTGAAAAATACGATAATTCTGTAATATAAAAACGACACATTTCGCGTAAAAAATCGCGTTTTCGCAAACGCGAAACTTGCCAGTCTCTAGTGATCGAACACATAGTCTCTGGTTGGTAGGACTACAGTTGCTCGTGCAATGAGAATGATTATGAACTTTCTAGCTTATCTCCCGATGTCAACAATCACAATGGAGAGATGTCGCGACTGTTCACCCATTGTTCTATTTTTAAATAAATAACTGGAAAAACGATAAGAGTTTCTTATGCCCCGACTACACGATCGGCCAACCTCCCGACTCCGAACCGAGTTCGGGTTGGGACGTTGGGCGGTTGTGTGGTCGGGGCGTTAGATTTATTTCTCGTTTTAAACGTTTTCACCAGAATCATTAAATAATAGTAAGTCTTCTCTTCAACTATTAATAATTCATACAGAGACCCTATACTGTACATGTGTTTTTAACGAGCGTTGGATCTCAAGGAGAGAGGGTTCGCATAAGTAAGGGTTTAGGAGTGGCTTCAGTAACCGTGATTTAAATAATAATGATTGCTGTGAGTAAGTCTTCTCTTCAACTATTAATAATTCATACAGAGACCCTATACTGTACATGTGTTTTTAACGAGCGTTGGATCTCAAGGAGAGAGGGTTCGCATAAGTAAGGGTTTAGGAGTGGCTTCAGTAACCGTGATTTAAATAATAATGATTTGTTTGTTTGTTTTTGTAGCTTTATTTAGATGTAAGCAAATTTTCATACATCTAGTAATAAAAAACATATAAGATACATAATAAAATAAATAGAGTCATAAAATTATAACAGAAAGAATACAGTTAATAAAAAAAAAGAAATACAGTTAATAAAAAAAAAAGAAATACAGTTACCCCAGTTCAAAAAAAAAATAGGGTTTAAGAAATACAGTTAGTACAAATAGAAATACAAGTCATAAATTTTTCTTTATGTATATAGCACATGTTTTACGGAAAGTGCCAAGACTTGAGGCTTCCTTTATGGAATTTGGTAGGTTATTATAAAGTTTTTGCCCTTTATAAAACACGCTGTTCTGTGTACACGTAAGTTTTGTTTTGGGAAGCCTGAAGTCTCGGCATTGCTGTGAGTAAGTCTTCTCTTCAACTATTAATAATTCATACAGAGACCCTATACTGTACATGTGTTTTTAACGAGCGTTGGATCTCAAGGAGAGAGGGTTCGCATAAGTAGGGGTTTAGGAGTGGCTTCACTAAACGTAATTTAAAACTAAGAATCAGAATAAATTAATCGTAGTTATTGTTTTCTCGGCTCCAAGATAATACTTCGAAGTACGAAAAAAAACTAGCCCGAGGGTCTAATTTATTAATAAAAAAAAAAGATTAACTGGGTTAAGTTAAATTAGGTTTTCGGGCTAGTTTCTTTTTTTTCTTCGTACTTTTAATGACTTTATCTCACTTTTAAAAAGTGCACCGATTTTTTTGTTTTATATATTAGGCAAAAAACTCCCGATAAACTACTTATTAGTACTTTGTATAACGGGATCTTGTTATTCAAAACCTTATACTAAATTTATATAAGTTGCAATATATATATATATATAATTTTACACATATATATATATGTGTAAAATTAAACATAAATATTTCGTAAGAATCTTATTGAAAAATATATCTACAAAAATATATATGAAAACGTAAACGACAGCAATAAATCGTACATAAAATAATATTTTCTAATTATCTAATACAAATAGTTTCTTTCAGCTTGCCAAGTTTTCAATATATTTATTAACCGTTTAGTTTTAATTATTTTTTCAGCAGGTTACATATTTAAACAGTTAAGAATCATGTGATCTAAAGTTCTTTGTCCATATTTGTTTGTTTGCTTAGGAACCATAAATCCTGTAATAAAATTGAGACGAGTATTTTAAGTGTGCTCTAGTCTATTTGTATAAAATATAGGGATATTAATTTGCTGAAATGTATTCATACGTATATTGAATTATCCGATCACCGTTTTCTCGATTATTCTCTTCGGCGTAACATGCTGGACGTTGACGATTGACACGGAAGGCAGAAGCTTTCTAAATGTGGATTTATATGTGCATCCTCAAAAGTACCTGGGACAGATATGGCCACTAATGTAGAGGTCCTTTATTAATTGGCCAAATATTGCTATGTATAAATATATTCTAGTGCCCTACAAACTTAATCATTTGGCGTCATTATCCCATACCTCCGAGTAGTGGGAATCTTCTTGCGTGTTAGATTGGGTTCGATTTGGTCAGATTTCATCGAATCGTTATTATTATTGATATCTAGTTTGAACTAACTAACTATCACGCCGTTTCACAGCAAGGGTAGGCAGAGGAGATAGTCCGCCACACAATTCTATCTCGGCATACACTCCTTGCTTCATTCATAGTCATATATCATCTCATACGTACTCTTCTGTTATTCTGACTCTCGGCACGGCCCGATTCAAGTATTTGATTCATTTGAACGTGTCATGTCTTATCGGGCGTCCTCGACTTCTTCTACCATTAATTAGATTGTGTCATTAGAATTTAGATCAGAAGTGGATCGCTACCATTTCTGGTGTACATTTCAAATACACAATAATGGAACCGAAATACAGAGTGTTTGGAGCTGTCTTCACAAATTTATTATTAATTTTGACGCTCCAAGTTCAACTTTGATTCTCCGCCGTCATTTGTAAGCACTTTGTATTATTATTTTGCAATTTACCTCTGTTCTATTTATTTGTTTTAATTTTCTGGGACCCACAGATCGTGGGTTCTAAACCTAATAAAAATGTTATCAACATTCATTAAATTGATACATGTTTTTTTTATTTTTTATTTAAATACACGTAGGACCGCCCTCCGTGGTCAAGGGGTAAAGTGTCACCACTCATAATTAAAACGTTGCTTGAAATAGCTTTAGTCGTGTTTGGTGACTAGATCTGAATATCCAGGTACTTTTTCCACTTTCATCTTGCCCGTTACCTTCCCCTCCCCATACCTTTCAGCCTCACAACATACCACAATTGGGGATGCCATAATTTTTTGAGCTCCGGTTAGCAGTGAGCAGTTGGGACTCGTAATAGTGCGGTAATTACACTAAAAAATGTCCAATAAAATACCATTCCTATTTCGTATGGCGTAAAAGTTTTCGGAACAAGACTTTTGGTTCTTTGATATTTATAGTAAATTTGTTGAAGATGTCGTGGAGTCGTGAGGTATTAAAGAACTTAATCTTTTATAATTTAAATACAATATAATATAAATACACTTTGTATATACCACTTGTAGCGAAGATAATGTAACGACATGAATGAACGTTGGAGCGCCAAAATGTAGCACTCTCCTCCTGCTATTGTTCGACTTATCTCAGGATTCGTGGATGAATCTGATGTATGAAGCACGGGGAAGTGGGATGTATATCATGATACTAGAAATAAAACCCTATTTAAAGGAAAAACATAATGTTTATTGGCTCCATAACCAGATTGTAATGTTAGAGGAAAAAAGAGTAGAGAGGAGGATTAATTTTAAAACGAAACCATTTCCAGAATAAAGGGATGGCTCTTGTGGACGGATTCTTATTCTCAGCATCAGGTAAGGCCGCTACAGTCCTGATGTTCACCGATTCTCACGATCACCATCCGCGAGGTCTATGACGACTCTCGGCAGCGCCATCCGCCACAGCATCTTCCGTGCGGTCCAGGCAATGATAGGTGAGGATGCTACCTTAGGTCCTGTAGGGTCGTCGATACAGCCACCGACTCTCGTATCCGTTCACATCACTCCACAAGGATTTCCTCCAATGCGCCAGGCACGCGCGGTTGGATTTCACCGCTTTACGAATTGGCCATCAGTAATTAAAAAACATACCCACTTCGGGTAGATTGGGTAGACGCTCGTTGGTGTCAAACAGAAAAGAAAAGAAACTAACACATATCACTCCCTTCAATCACGTCGAGCTCCACCGCTCGTGTCAGGTTATGTCCGGCGCCATGTTGACTTAGCTCCCCTTCCGTCGGATGTTTCCCATAGACATTTTCTCACAAATCTCTTCCGTAGACAATAATGATAATAATAGACGCGGGGTCAGTATTTACGTTACACACTTTACTTAAAATATATAAATATTTCTACATGTTTCGATAGCAATGCTATCATCTTCAGGAATTATTTTTTATTATTTATTCCTGAAGATGATAGCATTGCTATCGAAATATGTAGAAATATTTATATATGTTATGTAAAGTGGTATAAACAAAGTGTATTTTCAATTATATAACTTAATCTTTATTTAAATCCGGGCCACCTAGTGTAGTGTTTTAACAGTTTATTGGTTCCTATTTGTGTTAAATTTATAACGGTATGGTTTAACTTATCTAACAACGGTTAGTAAAATTTGCTGTCCTTACTTTTTGTTGGAAGAACCATTATTATTATAATATTACTCCACATTTAAATTTGTTCTGATAATCCGATGTTGGCAAATTGTCTTTAATTGCCCTTGATATTACAAATATTATTTCGCTTGTAGTGTTATTAAAGTTAGGTCGCTCCTAGGATTCACACACCTCTGCGGAAGAAGACCAACCCCGTATAGAATATATAAATACCTATAGATCAACCAATAAGTGAAGCGTACTTGGGATGAAACACCACTAAATTGCCCTATATAAATGTATGAATATTATTTCCTGGAAGCTTATTCTGCTTCTTTTTAAGGAAAATTCCTTATCCCTTTCCCTTAGGCTTAAAGACCTCTCGCTTAACTACGGTTCCTGTTCTCTCGGATGACAGCTGCCATTCGGCAAACAAAATCCTTTATTTATCTAATATTTCCGTAGTTTTAACAACAACAAAAAACATTATTGGTGAGTCGTTTGTCGCTTAATTGCGGTGTTGGTAAAGGACCTATACCAAAAACTCGAAATGTCCGATAAAAGTTATTTAAATTCTAAAAATTATAATAAACTACAAATGTTCATGTCACCTATAATTTTTAATAATACTGTGATAATTAAACCAGAAATTCCTTTGAAGATGTATTGTCATTGACATGTAATCGGAAGAATTTTCCGTAGAAAGAAGTAGAATAAGCCTCCTGGTTCACGAGTTCACACCATGTCCAAAACAAGTGTTTGTATTGTGTTACACGTAGCATAGTATTACTGAGCAGGGATTACGAGTTACGTTTATGTTTCGTTGACCGCTCGTGTCGTCAATTAACACTAATGATTGCGTTGACTCCCACTAATGACATTATGTTGTACCTACTCTCGAGTTACACAGCGGTTTCCGATGACCGAAGTTCATTCCAATCATTCCGTCTCGCGGTGTTCCTCAAGGATAGGCTGCTGTGTTGCTGTCGTCAATGCATCGCTTTATTACGAATATAAATAATGTTAACACTCAACAAGTGGTCGTCTTATATTTAAAGGTTATTGACCACTTGAAGTTTGTAGTTAAATGGTCCATACTTTTATTGAGTTATTATTTTATATTATTTGACATAAAACAGTCCGTATATTTATTATAGGGATATAGGTATTTGAGAACCGCTTAGGCCATAAAGCTGTCATTTTAGAACTAGAAGCCAACATCAATCATCGAGAGAACTTACTGAAATAGAATCTCATATCTCTTGGATACAGTAGATACACTCGGTGGCCAAGTGGCTGAGAGAGTGACATCCTTGCCAGTGGCGCGCAGTCTAAGTTTTCTGATTTTCTCCGTTTCACAATTTGTACGATAAAGTGAATATTGTCACTTTCCTTACTCCCCACCTAAAACTAAGAAAATGGTTCACTCAAGCTCAAACCAAATTTTAGTTTCTTGTTTACCTTGCAAAAGATAATTGTCATTTTTTCTGATATTTTCATTTCTGTATCATTGTGTGCTCCCAAGAATATACACATTAACTACCAACTTACTTATTAATTGTTTTTGTATTTAATCCGTAGAAATTCATTTATTTCTTCTTTAAATTTAATATAAATCAAATTTAATAATGTTATTAAGTTCTGCAAGTATTTTTGTTTTCATTATTGTGACAGGTGTTTCGGCGTTCAAGACCATTTCAAACTGCGTCCATCCACAAATGATTTTATTTATTCTCACCCAATTCGGAATATGGACGGTGTTTAAAATAATTATTAACGGTAAAACCGATTTAGTTAGAAAATAATTAAAATTCTCTATTCTGTGAGCTTTTAACATTTATAATGTGTTTTCCCCGTATTAAAATGACGATGTTTTCTGAATTGATTTATTTAAATGTGTTATATTGCATTATATATTAAAATACTAAAACTACTCGTAGTACAAAACTACTCACTTTTTAATGTCATATATTTGGTTAATTAATAAGTAGTGGTTTTTTCAAAAATTAATTAACTAAAGAATTAGAAATTGACTAAACATTATAACTGTTGTTGCACTAAACTACTGACTTGTCAGTAAGTTGAGTAAATGATTGATTATTGTTAGCACACGCAAGCTACAAAATGGGTTAGTTTCTTTAGATCGATCATTGCAAATCTACGGTTTAATCTAGTTATACTCTGAATTAAATGAATTCGTAATGCTCAATCGCCCTTGAAGTGGTTGCCCAATTTTTATAACGTTTTCTGCAATTTAACTAATTTCGCATACCCACACAAACACATAAATAAAGAAAGATTTGCAATAATCCTTGACCCGATAGATTTGTGCAATCATTTTTTTATTTGCAGTAGATGCACATATTAATTGCTGTTCAAGAGTGATTTTACAATTATTATATCGGATTATTTTTATTAGGTTTATTTGTGCTGCGTTGGAATATAATAATAATAATTTTTTATTTTACCTTTTTTCAGGAATAAATCTGCTGGAAAGGGCGTTCAAAGAGAGCATGGTCCTGGAATGTAATCTAAATAGGTAATTTTTTTTCCATTTTTTTTAATTATACAAAGTTATAAATCTAACAACATTATTTGCTCGCATATTTTATTTATTCGTACTAATTATTTTATCGTACCGATATATCATAGATGATAGTAACGATCTACCACATTCACGGATAGTACGTCTAGGCGCCCCCGTGGCTGACGGCTGCGTTTTATAGTCGTTCCTGATTTATCTTGGAAATATTGGGAAGTTATTAATCTTCCCGGTGTAAAAATAGCATAAAATAACCGCAATAATTTTTAGATTACATTTATAAAAATTACATAATTTTAGTGCTGTCGTTTCGAGCTTAAATCGAGTTTATAACAAAAACCCAAATATTTAAAATATTTTGAGTTGAAATCTGCTTCGTTCTTCCGAATTAACGCATCGGGCATCGGTCACATCTGGCGGTCGGTCGTCACCACATGTACTAGTGAAGTGCCAACAGTTAATAGAAACGGCGATTTGGGCTACGGTGGTTGTAAAACATATTGTATACAACCGGGAAGTGGGCTGCTGGGACCCCAACAAGGACACCGCCAGCTGGGGCGAGAACGAGCCTTTACCTTCGTCATTGAGATAGTGGCCAAGTTCCTCAACAAGCACGACTTTGACCTGATCTGCCGGGTGCATCAGGTGGTAGAGGACGGGTATGAGCTCTTTGCCAAGAAGCAACTGGTACTGGGGGGAATTCGATAATGCAGGAGCAATGATGTCAGTGGACGACACCCTGAAGTGCTCCTTCCGGATCCTGAAGCCGGCTGACAAGCGCATGGCGTACGTGCAGACCAACACCAAGCGTCCCGTCACCAACAAAGACAAAGAAGATTGGAAGAAAGGATCAGTACCCAAAAAAACCAAAATGTCATAGATTTAATATAGGAATAATGTAAGAATAGGAAGTAAGATTTGTACAGCGCCCTTCAGGTGATTTTTCACAAAAACGGCGCTATAAAAATCATCCGATTATTATTATTATTAGTAAGTAATTAACAATGTCGATGGCCTAACGCACACATGTGGCCAGCACCCAAAAAAGGCCCTAAACATCACTTTGCGGGTTGCCAACTCAAGCAACATCCCAACTAAACTTAAAACTCGTCTTATCAGAGAATCGTATCCATAAATGGAAGAAATGCACACGTAAATTGCTTAGCTAGGCTAGCCGGTTAGTGCTTACCTAAAGTCACTTATACAATAAGTTAATTTTTTCACCCACCATATGCGCAAATGCGTCCACAGCCCGCAACACTGTAAATAACTAAATGTGTAAAAAAATAATAAATTAATATCTATTAAAAACATGTTAAAAACAGTCCTAAAAATAATAAATTTTTCAATAAATACCATTTCTTCTTGTGCCACCAATCCTCTATTATATGTAACATCAATAGAAAAGGAGGATAAAATAGCGACTGTAAAAATCATATCTTCTCTAAGCTTATATTTTCTGATAAAACTGTGTTCATCTGAAGCGACCTGCCAGGTAAGTATGTTTTTCCTTTTCTGTTTGTACATAATTAGATAGAGAATAGGAAGTAATATTTGTACAGCGCCCTTGAGGTAATTTTTCACAAAAATGGCGCTATAAAAATCATCCAATTATTATTATTAAATGGTTTATCTGTAAATTCAATGCGGGTTGTTAGAAAAATGCATAAGATTTCAAAAGACAAATCTTCAAACTGTTATCTTTAAATTCTATGAAATGCATCCCAAAATATCTGAAAATAGGTGCAGTCTAAAAACCGGTGAAAGCAATTTTGATTAAAATTTGAGGATTATTGTATTTTGAAACCTTACACATTTTCCTAATTACCGTATGGAATTTACAGTATTTTATTCATAGTATTTCTTCTGTTAGCAACCTGCAAAGTGTGGATTTTTAGGTGGTCATCCTTAAGTTCAATTTGAAAATTTATGCTAAAAGAATGCTAGTTTTATTATTAGATTTAAAGTAACAAAATTATTGTGAATATCCGCTTTTTATTAATTCTAGATCAAATAAGTATTGTGAATATCTGCTTTTTATTAATTCTAGATCAAATAAGTATTGTGAATTTATGCTTTTTATTAATTCTAGATAAAATAAGTATTGTGAATATCCGCTTTTTATTAATTCTAGATAAAATAAGTACTGTGAATATCCGCTTTTTATTAATTCTATATAAAATAATGTAACATAATTATTATCTCCGATATGGATGTAACATTGCGATTGTCTATTATACAATGTCATCACGTATCTATGGATGGGATATCCGGTAGAGGCGGCGGTTCAAGATGGCGGCAGACATAAGTGCCTTCCAGACGATCGGGTGGCCCAGTAGTGTGGCCGACGGAAAAAAATATATTAACCGAGTTTTTATTTTTTGACTTGGCAATAATGGCAATAGTCATTGTCTCCGCTGAGCGAAGCGGTTTAGAAATTTGAAATTATGCTTTGGAAATCGCGCTTTATTTGTGGTTAAGCAAATACTCTTTACTCTTCTCTTTCCTCTAATAATGATAATCAGGGTTTTTGAGTCAATAAAGACCATGTTTTCTTTATGAATAGGGTTTTTACTTATTGTATCGTGGTTTACCTCACAACATCCCCGTACCTCATCTATCAATCTCACCCACGAATCCTGAGATACAAAAGAGCACCCACTGTAAGGGAGCGCGTAATCCGCGATGCTACAATAAGTATTGTGAATATCCGCTTTTTATTAATTCTAGATAAAATAAGTATTGTGAATATCCGCTTTTTATTAATTCTAGATAAAATAAGTATTGTGAATATCCGCTTTTTATTGCTTCTAGATAAAATAAGTATTGTGATTATCCGCTTTTTATTAATTCTACATAAAATAAGCATTGTGAATATCCGCTTTTTATTAATTCGAGATAAAATAAGTATTGTGAATATCCGCTTTTTATTAATTCTAGATAAAATAAGCATTCTGAATATCCGCTTTTTATTAATTCTGGATAAAATAAGTATTGTGATTATCCGCTTTTTATTAATTCTAGATAAAATAAGCATTGTGAATATCCGCTTTTTATTAATTCTAGATAAAATAAGCATTGTGAATATCCGCTTTTTATTAATTCTAGATAAAAAATAAGTATTGTGAATTTCCAACGAAGCACAAGATAAATAATTTCGAGAAATCCTTTAAAAAAGCACCCAGTTGTATTTACCTAAAACTGCACTTAACACATGTGTGTACTAGGCCATCGATGTATAAATATTTAAAAATTTAAGTACCTCCGGATTCGTTACGTCTTGGGATTGCGACGTATTTTATTTTGTATCGACTATTAAAAAATTCCATCGGTTTGCAATCAAATGTGAATGGATATCTGAGAAACACTTTGATTACAAAATGATAATAGAAATTATGTTGTTCCAATAAGGTGTACACTCTGCATGGCCGGTACAGTGTGCTTGTGTTTATTTCATCAGCAAAATATATTCCGAGCAATGTTTTTCAATCGCGATGCAAGCACCTTCACACGCTGTTCTTACTAAACTATTTCAATACACTAGAACTAGACTTCGCTGGGATGGACAAAATATATACAAATATATAATATAGTAAATAATTATTGTCCCCGCAAATTTGTGGAAATATGTTTAGACTTTAAGGGGATCCACTTCGTAAAATTCTAACGAAATCACACATTCTTTATGCATGTGGCAAACATGTTGTAATTCCCGCTCGACGCTTCGATTTGCGCAAACAAAACGAAACGAAATCAAAATGCGTATTTTATTTTATGCTGTAAAGGTCAGGCATAAATATAAAAATGTTTTTCCGCCATATTCTTATAAAACTTAATTTTCCACAATAAGCAACATGACAAATGACAATATCCGAAAAGGGTTGTTTAGCGTAACTGGGGGATTATGTACTTCAGTGTTTTTATTATATGATACCAGTATGTAACTGTATTAAAGTAGTGATGGGCCGTGTACTCGTTAGTCAAACTACTGAACTAACCAACTAACCATCACGCCCTTTCCCCGCAGGGGTAGGCAGAGAGCACGGACTGCCAAACAAGTCGATCTTGGCATACACTTCTTGCTTCATTCACTTTCATACATCGTCTCATACATTCTCTTCTATTATTCCGACTTCTCACATGGCCTGACTCATGTATTTTATTCACTTGATCGTGCCATGTCTTCCTCGGCTTCTTCCATCCACATTCGCGTCATTCATTCTTCTTACACTCCTTTCTTCGTTCATTCGCTCCACATGCCCAAACCATCTAAGCGTCCCTTCTTTAACCTTACTCATTACGCATCACATCATCAGCCTTGCATTCTTTACGAATTTCAATATTTTTCACACGATCATACATGGTTTTACCACATATTCGTCTCAGAGATCTCATTTCTACGACATTCAGTTTTCCTTCCTCTGCCAATTCCATGCCTCACTGCCATACATCAGGGTTGGTATCAGCACGCCATTGTGGACTGCTAGCTTCGCTTCTTTGGACAACTTTTTGTTAGCGCCAACCGCGTTCAGTCCTCCATTAATGGAGTTTCCTGCATTCACCCTTCTTTCAATATCCCTATCAGTCTTTCCATCTCTCGTAAACATACTTCCCAAATATACAAACTCATCGACCTGCTCCAAGTATTCGTCATTCACAACTATATTGCACACTGTTTTCGTACTCTCTCTTTCAAACACTGAAACTAACTTCGTCAAACTACTGAAAAGTATTAAACACATCATAAAATACCACAACGTGGATTAACCGCACTTTGAAAATGGCCTTCAACGCCGAAACAGCTGTCACAATAATAAAAACTATAAATACTTAATAATAACATTATTAAATTTGTTTTACATTAAATAAAAAATAAATAAATTAAATGTAGTTTTACGAATTAAACACAAAAACAATTAATGCGTATGTTATTTTCAAACAGAGTTGAGTACTCTACTGGATTTAAACTTCTGAGGTTTTTTGTAGTTAACTTTTTGTTGTTGTGTTGTTAGGCCACTAACGAAGTTGCCTGTGCAAGTACATCCGTTACAGTAATGGCATATTGCGGTGCAAAAGGAAAGGCGAAATCAATTTTCCATACTAGCAGAGACCAGAGACCGCAGATAAAATGGTATCTAGTTAAATGCAATCATCATAACCTCTTATTACAATATGACGTATTTTCACGTTAATATTTACCGGCGGGGTTTGTTGGCACTGCGTACATTTTGTTCTTACCAAGTGAAACTTATTTATTTTTTACTAACTGATGTGTTCCCGCCCTTTTTTAATAAAGTTATGGACTTGTGAGTTCTTGTTGGTCGTTTGGGTGCCATACTTGATTCGACAGCAAAAGTAATGCCTTGTGACGACTCTTGCTATCTCTAAACAAAGAAACATGCATTTGAAATTTTTATTTTATTCATATAGTCAGTACGAAAGTTCCAAGGAATGGGAAGTAGCAAGTAAGGAAGAGATAAGTGCCGGGTTTATCGGGGATACGAAGGGATCTGGCGGGTTTACCACACATTTGAAAATTCTAGTTTAAAGAGTACTCAAGATTTGAAGCAACAAAATTAGTAGGAATATCCGTGTTTAGATATTCTCAATAATATACACTTCCCACGAAACATCAATTTACAAAATAAATAATCTTGCGAGATGCTTTACAAAACGCGTACCTAATTATATTTGCTTAAAACTGTACTGAACACACCTGTGCACCGGGCCAGCGGTATTACCGCCCTATCCATACGAATGTACGTGATACGGCCTCTATGTTATCGCCCGAACGCAACAAGCCATACCCTCGTAAGTTCAGGTACAAAAAAACCTATATCCGAAACCCACAAACCATTCGTATACGTCAAGTTTGTTCCTGCGTCATTTCGTTTATTATTTCGAGGTCAGCCGAAGCTAACGGATGCGTTCGGGTATTTTCGTCTCTCCCATACAAGTTACGTCACTAGTCACGTAGTGTTATTGCGAAATCTAATGAAAAAAACGGTGTTTTTTTACCTGCTTTTTGAATAATAACAAAAAGGACGGGTGGTTAAAATGGGAATATATTATGGAAATTTAAATAATAATAATAATAATTTATTTATTTCTGAATGTGGGGGGTTATTGTGCATCCAACACATCTCATAAGTATATACTAGTATATATACATACACGTAAGAAAGTACAAATTTATTTATATCTGTACATTTTACTTAATATGTTTTAAAAATAATAATAAAGGTGCTCTTTATGGTGTTTTATAACTAGGAGTATGAGGTAGGTTTGGAACGTAATGTCAGTGGCGTGCATTGATCTATGACCAAAGGTAGGCTCTGTGCAAGTTTTCATCTTTGGGTATGAACAAAAAGTTGTTCAAAGGAGCGAACTTAGCACTCCACAATTGATATCGACCCTGATGTATGGCAGTGAGGCATGGAACTGACAGGAAGGATGAAAGTAATCTGAATGCTGTAGAAATGAGATATCTGGGGAGAATGTGTGATAAATGATGATGTTATGATTGTGTGAAAAATATTGAGATTTGTAATGAAAGCAAGGCTGATGTAAGCGTAATGACTAAAATTAAGAAAGGTACGCTTAGATGGTATGGGCATGTAGAGCGAATGACCGAAGAAAGGAGTGTAAGGAGAAAATATGCCGTGAATTTGAATGGAAGAAGAAGCCGGGGACGTCCGTGGAAGACATGGCACGATCAAGTGAATCAAATACTTGAGTCGGGCCATGTCAGAAGAGAATGTATGAGACGTTGTATGAATGTGAATGAAGCAAGAAGTGTACACCAAGATCAAGTTGTTCGGCGGTCCGTCCTCTCTGCCTACCCTGCGAGATAACGGTGTGATGGTTAGTTAGTTAGGGTATGAATTTGCATTGAATATTTGAAAACGGCTATTTTTATTACTTTACTTAAGTGTTAATATGTCATATTATATTAAAAATGATCAATATAGATCAATTGTGACATAAAAAAATATTCACAAATTTTTGTAAAAATAGGTTTTGACCAAATATTATTTTATTTTCTTTAATGGTTCGTGTTTATGATGGGCACAGCTTTGCAGCCTTTATGGAATGCTCGCCACTGCTATAACATGTATAATATAATGTAATAATAATAGTAGATACTATACTACAAGAAATGAATATAATTAAAGACGATGGTGATCTGTGACGTTAAATTGTTATGGTATTATTATTAAGGGATGTTGAATGCACACATCATAATCCCCCTCCTTGCGCTTCTACCCACTTCAATAAGATAAACTTTCTGTTATTAATAAATAATAATAGTTAGATAATATGTATAGTGCCGATTTTGTGAAAAATAACCTAAAGGACCCTTTACAAATATTACTTCCCTGGCTCCAGTGGCGGTTCGTGACTTTTGAGTGAGCTAGAGTGCTAAGATTGAAAAATACGACTTTACTGATTTAGCTGAAAATGAATTTTATTGTTTTTTCAAAATTTCAATTTTTTGTATGTAGATCTTTCCCATATTTGAGTAGTCAATTTATGAGGTTTTACCGAATTAATCCAATAACTTTTGATTATTCTAATAGTAATGTTTCGTTAGTTTCTGTCTTTGATAAGAAACTCAATTTTATTAAGCACTAGCTGATATTCCTATAGGTTAGATAAATTATGTTGTAAAGCGCCTTTGAGGTGATTTTCTCACGAAAGCGGCGCTATAAAAATAATCCATTTATTATTATTATTATTATGTGTTCCCGGCTTTGCTCTGGGTTTTTCACATGTCATTAGGGTGCCATAATTGATTTGACAGTGAAAGTAACTATCTCAAAATAAAAAAAACATTCATTTGAATATTTTATTTCATTCCAAACGTTTATTTTTTCAAAATATATTTAAATCATAAAGTTCTTAAGTAGGTACCTACTCATGTTTTCCATTTTGAAAATATTCTACTCAAAAGACCTTCTTATATTGAATATGCAATCTGTGGCTAACCAGAGTGTTATATCTATGGGCTAACCTAAATAAAACACGACGGGTTCAATGTTTTTCATACTAATTTTAAAACGTTATAGCAACAGTTTTAAATATTGGATTTTATTCAAACTACTTTCTAAACCTTCCCGGCACTAACAAAAACAAACTGTGCTATTTTCAACGAAACCGGTAAAGTAATTTTCGAAAACATCGAGGACAAACAAACAAACTTACATTGATTTATATATAGAAATAGAAACCATATCCAATAAAGCTTTGGAAATGTTGGGCTTTATTTTAAGAGTATCAAGTGACTTCAATAATATCAATACTATAAAAACATTGCATATGTCGCTAGTGGGTACAATTCCACAGTTTGGTCTCCGAATTATGAAGTTCATTCCACTCTATTGGAAGAATTCAACTTAAATTCTCAAGATACGTAAATTTTAGAATGGGTTTTCCTAGATAATGCTTAGACTACGATTATATATAATCATTGAATAAGATAATATTAACATAACCAAAATGAAATATGAAACCGGACAAAAGGACAGAAACTAAAAATATTTCAGTCTCATCTGGGACTCGAACTCAGGTCCGCTGCCTATCCGGGGCAACGCTCAACCGACTTAGCTAATGAGACAAGTTCAATTTGTGTCATCTTCATCGATATCATATCTCAAATTCAAGATTTGTGAATATTATCTTCCATTTTTAATCTCATATTATTAGCAGCTATAATTTTTAGGACTGGAAAATGTTTACAAAATGAATTTTAGGACTGTGAAATATCTATAAAATGACATAAAAAGCATAAGAAGCTCTTAATAGATATTAACATTTTTTATTATTATTGTTTTTACACTTTAGTTATTTACAGTGTTGCGGGCTGTCGACGCATTTGCACACCGCTGCGTGAATTTAATTTTTTTAATTTTATTTAATGACTTTAGGTAAGCACTAACCGGCTAGCCTAGCTAAGCAATTTACAGGTGCATTTCTTCAATTTATGGATACGATTGTTTGAAAAGTTGTGTTTTAAGTTTAGTTCTGAATTCTGTCGATTCTTTGATAATTCTTAAGTCGTGCGGCAGTTCATTCCAGGCTTTAGGTCCCGACACTCCGAAAGCACGATCACCGAACTTAGTATTAGGTGTGCGCTTTGGTTCCTACAACCTCCCGATAGCCGATGACGCTGCTGACCTAAGGGTGGACTGCCGTGAGTTGGTATTTTCAGGAATACACAGTTCTGATAAGTAAACTGGAGCCATTCCGTTAAGTGACTTAAATACCATCCAGCAGAGCTTGAACTGTATTCTTTCAGGACATTTGAGCCAGTGGAGATTTTGAGATGCTCTGAAATATGAGAATATTTAGTTACGCCGGTGATAAGTCTTGCTGCAGCGTTGAATACTGATTGCAATTTGTTAATTTGGTATTTGAGGAGACTTGCATATATTCCATTGCAGTAATCTAGACGTGACACAACGTGCGAATTGACAAACGGCTTAGTAGCCTCTGTTGGCAGGTTTCTCCGTAGTGCTTTTATTTGCCTCAATTGAAAGAACCCTGTACTTACAGTTCTGTTTACTTGACTTTTAAGGCAAAAGTCTGCATCCAGATTGAGACCGAGTAATTTAACACACGAAATATTTATTGGGGAGTTATCAATGATATGCTGACGTCTGCTCGTGGCGGTCCCAAGAAACTCAGTCTTTGACGGATTCAGCTTCAATCTATTCGAGGTCATCCAGCGAGCAATTGTTTCAAGACACTCAGCTATGCGAGTTTTTAGTCTGTCTATTTCTTCTGGTAAGAAGTAAAAATAAACTTGCTGATCGTCAGTAATAGTACCTACATAGTATTATGACTTCTAGTGTATTTAATAATCTTTGTGCTCCCATGCGGTGTGTGCACCCATGCAGTGTGTGCCCCCAACTCCAGTGGCCTGTTGTATTCCCTGTCGACGTAAGATTGAAACACATTTGTTTACTTGCCGAATCCTTCCTAGAATTCTTATATTGTACCTCCGCCTCTCACTTGTCTGTAGCGTTATTTCTGCATTAACCTTCATCTTTTGTTCTAGTTTTAAATTATTATCACTTAAAAAATTACTTTGTATTCACCACTTTATTAATATACACAGATATCAACATGTTTCGAAAGCGATGCTTTCTTCATCAGAAATATATAGAATACGGTATATATAGTATTCTATGTATTCCTGATGAAGAATATCGCTTTCGAAACATGTTGATATCTGTGTATAGTAATAGAGTGGTGAATACAAAATAATTTTTAATTCAACTATTTATCCAATACTTACATAAACCATGTTTACGCATTATTTTTAATTAATTTATTAATAATGACGCCTCAAAGTGAATACCGATCTTGAAGAAATTATAATTATAATTATTTTTTAATCCTTCCCAGCCGTTAAAGTTTGTCGTTGATTTTTATTTAAAACAAGTCCTGGATCCTTCGAGGAAATCTTATAATATATTGTTACATTACACCTGGAACTTTTTGTGTGTAATGGGCTGCAGTATCTACGGTACTTATGGTTAATTATTAATTGTTTTTGTGTTTAATTCGTATAAATTAACAAACGAACTAACGACCCTAATATAACATTAATTAATAAAGAAAGGAAAATTATATACCGCTTCTCAGTATGTTCACATTATCAAAACAATACAACACATTTAAATAATCAATTAAGAAAACATTGTCAGCTAAATACGAGTAAAAATACATTATAAATGTGAAAACCTCCCAGAATTCAGAACTTTAATTGCTTTCTAACTAAATCGGTTTTACCGATAATAAATTATTACCCATACATCCAAATTTTTAAGGAGTGGGGGTAAATTAAATCATATAAATAAATCATAGAAACAGCTGTCACAATAATAACAACTAAAAATACTTGCAGAACTTAATAATAACATTATTAAATTTGAATACATTAAATTTAAAAAAATATATATTTATAATTTTTATTTATTTATTAATATTTATATTATATCTGCATTTCTAAAACACAATAGCTAATATTGACTATTAATAGAGGTGTAAGTTGAAGATGCCTTTATGTTTTGGCTGGTCGATATTCCTAACTAGACATATTGCCTGTTCTAAGGAGTTAAATATACTCTTACGTGGTCGATATAAAAATATTGAGATGTTTAGAAGTATTCGAGGGGTCTTTTGTTGTCACTTTGTGGAAATGGTTTCTTTTATAAATAGTTTTAACAATACCACCACCAATCCACGAAGTAAGCTGAACCTGAAATAGGTTGATAACGTAATTTAACGACGTAGTTAATAAATTGATGATACCTTTTTGTAACACAAATCACCTCTTTTCTGGAAGTTCCAGGTGCGTTAAAAACAACCTTCGACTCGGTACAAAATGGGCCATCTGTCTGATAAGATATTCTAGCATATCTTCCATCTTATATTTAGTCAAAACTTCATATTTTTCACCCTGTTTTAACAATAATTAAAACTATTGATTTTAACGGTTTGGACTTTTGGCAACAAACGACTAAGATTGTGAAAGTGGTCTCTCTGTATTGGAAACTTTCTCCCGGTGGAACAATCTCCCTAATTTTAATTTTTTATTGTTATTGTGTTTAATTCTTAGAATTCCATTTAATTATTGCAAAATTTAATAAATCAAATTTAAATTAATTCCTAACAGAAATAAAATTCCTAGGTTTCACTATAGACAATAGTATTTCTCTTGAATCACAAATTACAAAAGCTGTAAGTTCTGGTTTTTTCCATCTTAGGCAGGTAAAATCAATCAGGATAAAATCAATCTTCCCTCTGATGGAGCAAAATCACTCATAAATTCCTTCGTTGTTTCACGTATGGACTATTGTAATAGTGCATATGCTGGCCTCCCTCAAAAACAATTCAATAGAATCCAGTCCGTCTTCAATGCTGCGGCGAGAATGATATTTGGTGAATCTAAATATTGTCATATAACCCCACTTCTAAGGGATCACCGTCATTGGCTTCGATGCCCTGAAAGAATAGAGTTCAAGATCTGCTTACTGACCTTCAAAGCATTGCAGGGAATGGCGCCAGCCTATATATCTGAACTATGCATCCGGCAGGACTTAAGTGATAGACAGCTTACTCTGAGGTCAGCAGATCTAGATGCTACTAATCGTCTAATTGAACTTTCAAGGTCAAATCGAGCCGTCTACTATGATCGCTCTTTTCGTGTAAATGGCCCTCTCATTTGGAATAAACTTCCCCCAGCTCTTACTAATATCCAGAAATTGACTGAATTTAAACGGGCTTTAAAATCAAACTTATTTAAAAAAATCCTGCTGTCTATAAATTTTAATTTCTCTTCAATTTATTATAAAAAGTCATTTCCTCAAGCCTCTGGTAGTTGTTTGGTTTCGGTTTCCTCCGTATATATTTTTTTTAAAATTTTTTATGTGAAGTCCGTTATTGCTGAACATAACCCGACTCCTGTCTTAAAATGTTACTATTTTTGTAGTAATATTGTGAATGTGTTATTTTTGTATAGCCATATGTATACTGTATAATATTTTGTAATTTTTTTTGATGAATATGCACCTAAGGAGTATTGTAGGAGTAGTGTTAAGAATAAGCAAGAATCTATGTAATATGTTAAGAATGTATAAATAGAATGTAAAAGTAGCTCTGTACCACTGAATGGAGTTATTTAATCATTGTTTTAAGTTTATTTATAGTGTTGCGCACTTGAAGTGAAATAACACAAAACTGCGCTATATAAATGCTTTGTTATTATTATTAAACATGTTATTAAGTTCTGCAAGTATTTTATATACAGAATACTCGCAGAACTAAAAATAACGTTATTAAATTTGATTATTTAAAATTATTAAAAATTCCCTAGATTCTAGTGTAACACATTCACCAAAGTTCTTTAATCTCTATATATAAAACTGAAAGTTTGCCTGTGTTTCCCCGATTTTCTCGAATATTAATAGACCGGTTGCGCTGAGAATAGCACAATTTGTTCTTATTAGTGCCGGGAAGGTTAAGAGAGTAGTTTGAATGAAATCCAATATGAAAAACTGATGTTATAACGTTTTAAAATTAGTATGCAAAACATTGAACCCCCCATATTATATTGAGGTTAACCCGTAGATATACTGGTTAGCAACAGATTGCATATTCAAAAGAAGAAGGTTTGTTTGGGTAGAAAATTTTCAAAATGGATAACACAAGTAGGTACCTACTTAAGAACTTTATTATTTAGATATGTTTTGAAAAAATAAATGTTTGGAACGAAATAAATTTTTTAAGTAAATGTTTCTTTGTTTAGATATAGTAATAGTCGTCACAAGGCATTACTTTCGCTGTAAAATCAATTATGGCACCCAAACGACAAGCAAGAATTCACAACTTCATAACTTTATTAAAAAAAACAAAATCCCGAACAAGGCCGGGTACACATCAGCTAGTATTCAATAAATCAAACGTGTTTGTGTATTCATTGCAAAAAATGTAATTTTTTAATGCTGAGCATTATGTACGTCACATTAAATTAATGTTATCTTATAAAATAATGGTTTAATTTTGTATTCAAAATGTTTTTTTTGTTTGATATTGGCTTATTCATACAACTTCTCGCCCACCTTAATCCCAATGAAATGTTCGTCCAATAATTGGTATTGCGTCAACATCGTCTGGTGATCCAAAAATTATCTTTTGAAATTCATTCAACGCTCTGTCCTGAAATTTCGCAACATTCGCACTAGAAGGCTCGACCAGTCTATTAGATGCTTCACTTGGTCGGTCTGAGCGTAAATCACTTTCGATAAGACCATGATATCTTAGGTCGATGGGTAAGACTGTTCCTCGCGCAGTTACCTATTAATTATTATACGCAATAAGGGAAATTTTAAACCGAATTATTTCTGTGGCTCGAAGCCAATGTCGGCAATCACGTAAAAGAGATTTGATGTGGCCTCGGATTTGGCAATATTTAGTGTCCCAATTTGATATTTAAATCATGATGCATTGCAGTGGCGGTCGGTGACTTTTTGTAGAAAGGAAGCTTGACGATCAATATTATACTATCAAATTTTATATACAAATCTATAAACCCATGAACAAAAAGTAATTACTGATTAAAAGAGTCTGTAAACGTTGTATAACAAAAAATCTACCTGAGGTACCCGAGTTTCATTTAATTAAACTTGAGCTCGATTTGACCCTCCTTCTTATTTATTTCTTGATCCTGGAGTCAATTTTCAAGTTTGCAGAATATCCTTTTTCCCTGAATGGCCGAGACACAAAACTTTTTCGCATTAATGATACAATTACACAACCACACAATTCACTATTATTTTCGTTTACAGTTTAAGAACACGTCGGTGAAGTATCCATGTCATTTTCTGTATTATTTGATCCACCGTGAGCAAACCCGGCATCCACTTTGACAATAGCTTCCTCATAGGCAAATGTTCATGCAAAATAGCGTACACACTGCCGTATGATATCTTTAAGGTGTCAGCTATCTCACGCAATTTTAATTTATGGTTTTCAAAAACGATTTTGTGGACTTTTTTTATGGTTTCCGGTGTAACAACCTCATTTGGCCGGCCGGAGCGTTCAGCGTCTTCTGTGTCTGTACGACCACGTTTAAACTCAGCAAACCATCGTCGCGGAGGTGGAGTGATGATCATAACTCACAACAATCTAAACGCATGCCTTCGCGAAGACTTGGTCTGTAATGCTGAATGCGTTTGGGTAACTATTCCTCCATCTAACTATACCTCTAAACGTACTGTCCATGTTGCTTGTGTATATCTTCCGCAGGGTCATGGATATGAAATTGCAGTCAGTTCATTTCTTTGCTTACTTGCTAACGTAAAAGATTAATATCCCGAAGAAATTATACTCGTCCTTGGAGACTTTAATATGCCCACCGTAATATGGAATGAACATAATATTGATTCATATTTGATTCCTGAAAATTTTAGTACAGCTAGTTCCTCACTTGCTACAATCCACTATTCGGAATTATACCAATACAATTCCATAAAAAATGCCAATAACCGAATTCTTGACTTAGTTATTTGTAATGAGGATTGCCAAGTATCTCGTGCAAGTAATCCTCTTGTCAATGAAGACTCGCACCACCCATCACTTAAAATTACACTACGGATTGACACACTTTGAACTATTAACGCTCCACCCAAAAAAATATTACAGTTTGAAAAAGCTGATTATGATTTAATTAACCTACAACTATCTACGACAGACTGGTCATTTACTAACGTAAATACTAACGTTGACGAAGCAGTTGATACTTTTTATGAAATATTAAACAATATCATCAACAATTTTGTCCCTAAACGTTTCATCAAAAAGAAAAAAAATTCTATCTTGGTACTCGGCTACCCTAATACAAATCATCAAAGAGAAACAAAAACTACACAAAAAAATGAAATTCTTTAATAACCCCGTTGATTACATAGAGTTCGTTTTAAAACGTACACAGCAAAAAAACTTACAGAAGCATTGCTATAATCAATACATCAGTTCAGTAGAATCTAATATTCAAATAAATAATAAGCAACTCTGGAATTACGCAAAAAGCGAAAATAAAACAAATGGCATCCCACAAGTTATGTACCTTAAAGACGAGCCTGGTACCGGCGCTCATCAAGTGTGCCAATTATTCTGTGAACACTTCCAGTCCACCTACGTAAGCGATATGGGCACGAATGACCCCAGCGTAACGGATAGTTCTACTTGTGAGAATAATCGTAACCCGATCGGGGACGTACAAATTCACAACTCACTAATCTACAACTACCTGAAGAATTTGGACGTTAATAAGGGTGCTGGCAGTGATGGTATCTCGCCATACTTTGTTTCAAAATGTGCCCAAAATCTTACTTACCCTCTAACTAACATATTTACAATGTCTCTAAAGGTAGGAAAATTTCCAAAAAAGTTTAAGGAAGCAATTTTAAGCCCCATTCATAGAACAGGTTAAAAAAGTAAAATTGAAAAATACCACCCAATCTCAATACTCTCCGTATTTAGTAAACTTTTTGAACGCATTATCTACGATCAAATCTATACAACCGTTGTTTGTAACATACAAAACCAACAACATCGATTTCTATGAAAAAGATCGGTACTAACGTATTTAGTAATTTTTTTTTAATTATTAATTATTTTTATTGTGATTTAAAAACCTCATTGTAATATTTAATCATTGAAGAAAATAATATTAACAAACCTAAATGAAAGATGATTAGGTTTGTTAATATTATTTTCTTCAATGATTAAATATTACAATTAATACCAATAATTCAATAAATACCACCTCTTCTTGTGCCACCAATCATCTAATAAACGTAACATCAATAGAAAACGAAAAACAAATGACCATGTAAAACTATCATCTCTATAAATAAATTTTCTAAAACTGTGTTCATTTGAAGCGACCTCCCAGGTAAGTATGTTTTTCTGTATCTGTTTGTACATAATTAGTTAAGAAATATTTGTACAACGCCCTTGGGGTGATTTTTCACAAAAAACGGCTCTATACAAATTATTTTTATTATATTATTTCAAATACAGACTAACACTGAAACCACTCAACTGCACTTAAAACACCTCACCTTAGAATTATTTTTATTTTTTTCATGGAATGTAATTTAATATTTTGTAAATGAAATCCTCAGCACGGGAAATCCCAGTGAGGATATCATTATTTGTTATTTTGTTATAAAAAAACAGAAGATAATAAAACATTATTCTTATGAATGCGAATGCAGCAAGAAGTGTGCTCCAAGACCGAAGTGTTCAGCGGTCCATCCTTTGCTTACTAGTTATTGCATTGAATAAAAACGCTCCATGGTGAGAAAGTGTATTTACGCGGTAGAATAACTGTTGTATGAGATTAATTTGTTGACCTTATAATACTTCATTTCGGTTGCAAATTTTCTTTTTGCCTTTCTAGTACGTTGTACGAGTACGTTGTATGTTCCTTGTCGCTGTCCCGTGTCCCGTACTCCCGGCTCCCGTCCCGTGAATACAGATTACCACTTTTCGCCGGACTGTGGACATGAAATGGGAGCGAATCGTGAATGGAATTAGCGCTTTATTTTTACTCGAACTCGAACATTGTGGACCTCGAATCTTGTCATGAAGTTCGCCTTGCCTGTTGCGGTGTTGAATGCCATTCGACGTACTATTGATACGGACTGCAAAGAATAATTATATTAGATTGAATTGATATATGCTACTTTACTTTATTTTTGAATCCTTAAACATGGTTTCTATTTTTAATACAAACATATTATTAAGAGATTGAATGTTGGGGAAGGATAGGAGGTCGGGAAGGAAGAAAGCCCCAAGTTGGAAGCCAGTGTTATAGGTAGAAGAGATGGAGGTCGTGGGCAAATGAGAGGCGGAGATAAGGATAACAGCGTGACTTACCCGGTGATAGTATCTTAGGCGTGTCTCCGCGTCGTCCGGACAATAGATAGCTCAGGTTTCGGTACAGCATGAGGTTTCCTCTCTCTCAGAGTCATGGACCGACCGCAGTCTTATAATTGAAGGAGAGGAATCACCCGCTCTAAAGTTCTTTGTCCATATTTGTTTGTATGCTTAGGAACCATTAATCCTTCATAAAAATTGAGACGAGTATTGTAAGTGTGCTCTAGTCTATTTGTAATATATATAGGGTTATTAATGTGCTGAAATATAATTTTGTACCACAGAATTGATCTAACTGAAAGAATTGTGAGACTCTGATAAAAGTATGGAATATTATGCCTTTATTCGTAAGCTAATAATTTAACCAGTGAATATTGTACTGATTGAACATGATTGATGTTTGTTTTACAGGAAAGTCCCCAGGCTGTAATTCCATAACTTATAACAGATTCCTAACTAATGAGTGTTGTACTCGTAGGTAAGGGTAATAATAATAAAAGGAAGAAAGTGTGTAGAGAGATGACGTGGAGAAGTTTAGTTCAGCCATGTCATATTGAGTTGTTTGATTCCCCGTGACAGCAGTTAACGACGGTCGTCTTATCTTCATCCAGCTGTCGGTTGAACGTGACTGATGATCCTTCATCTAACGCACGTTTCTATTTAGCGTCCAAAAATAAGCAGCTTTTGTGAAAAAAATACAAATCGTGTTTAGTAAAACGCCTTAAGAATTGCCATGTTTATATAGATATAGCGATGAAACGCATTTTTACAGCAATAAATTACCCTCACCGCACGCGCAATGTCTAGAGTGTCTAGGTCTCTATTATAAATCCAACGAGACGGCGGCGGCGGCGGCGGCGTCGCTCTTAGCTCGTAAGCTTTTTCACTCAAGTCAGTTTCAGCGCGACGCCGGTGCCTGCCGCCGGTTTTCCCCGCTTAAAGGGGAGGCGTCGCAACGCCCGAGACTATTCGCGGACAAGTGATTGTGACTCTTGCGAGTGTTTTCTTGGAAATATTTGTATCGTGAATGGTAATAATGGTTTTCAGAAATATTCAAATCATTACTCATTTTTATATAGTGGTGGCTCTGGCGATATTTGTGGGGGTTTATAAAATATAAATAAAACATGGTGTAAAATAGTATAGAATAAATGTTGTGTGCGATCTTAGGTCATAACAATACAACTGCAATCTGAGAACAGTTTCAATCTTTCAATTATCCGCGCAAATTTTAATTATGTTTCACTGGTTTGTTTGGTTTCGTTAACCATATGTGTATAAGGTTATCATAGTTATGTAGAACGACAAATGAATATTTATTATTCATTTTTTGAAACATATATTCACACAAATAAGGTACAATGATTATAAACTTTTTTTTTTAACATTAAATTATAAATACATCTCAACAACCTATGAGTAATGTATATAAAACAAAAAATCTCACATAGGCAAGGCCAGTGCGTGGGTGAAATATAATATATAAAGAAATTACTATTAAGTCCTTGTCGTGTGCATTCACTCGCGCCCCAGAGTCAGTGAACCGATGGAGGTTCTTTATAGAACCAATTCTTTGTCTTCATAATTATTTATTTATTTACGCCCATTGCAGGCTCTTAAAGGTACATATCTATTATAATAGGTAATATAAAAAGAAACAACATAATTTGACACTTTATCCAGAGTTAAATAGTTTGAAATAAGCTAGCTCTACTCGGTGAAAAAACACCGTACTAATGCATGCTTATACTGTAACATTGATGTAACAAATATGTCAACAACATCCAAGTATTTGTTCCCCAGATGTTGAATCTGTCGCATAGGGGAATGATATTGCGACGCTGAAGTTTAATTGTTACAATAAAATGGTAGGTACTGTCTTGTCTTACCAGGTACATGAAAAGTAATCAAATATAGCATTTCATGGGTGTAAAACATTGAATTAACTATCTTAAACAAGCATGTCAAATCGCAAATAATTCTACTTTCAGATAAATTTACCAAATTTAATGAATAAAGTAGATAATCGTAGTCTAAGCATTCTCTAGGAAAACACATTCTAAAATTTACGTATCTTGAGAATTTAAGTTGAATTCTTCCAATAGATTGTGAATGAACTTCATAATTCGGAGACCAAACTGTGGAATTGTACTCACTAGCGACATATGCAATGTTTTTATAGTATTGATATTATTGGAGTCACTTGATACTCTTAAAATAAAGCCCAACATTTCCAAAGCTTTATTGGATATGGTTTCTATGTGCTTAATAAAATTGAGTTTCTTATCAAACCATATACCCAAGTCATTGATTTCCGAGACAGAAACTAACGAAACATTATTAATGAAATAATAAAAAAATATTGGCAAATGAAACAATCAAACTTTCCGCCTACCGGTTTCGGAACAAACATTCCATCGTCAGGGCAAAGTGCATACGTAACAATATTACATAATTATGACGGAACATAAATAAAAAAAATATATTTACACCCACAATTCTGTATTTTATTGTAAAGTTTTTATACATTTTAGCTTTTGTGGCCATACTCGCCAATTTTATCCTATTGCATAAAGCTATCACTTTGTGGTTATCCATTGTAATCAAATGAAGCAATCAAACTTTGTTTTAACCTCTTTTATTTACGGATAGAATGTAATAAAATGCTGCATCTTTAGTGTGATACGTGCCGAACTCGTTTTCTTTCATGCAAAGTTCTTTCTCTGAATCTGCCGTTAGTGATGTGCACTATATTTTGATAATTCCAGTTTGCGTTTTCGAAACGTTTTAGTAAACGAATGTGTTTCGACTCAATCATTCAAATGAATTTTGAATGTCGACAGCAAACGACGACGGGAATATTAACGAGGACGCCACTTCGAAATCGTTGCCCCATTTGTTTAGGCATCACACCTGTCTCTCAACGAATGCCTCGGTTGTATCGTGTCCGAGGGATTCTTTCGAAAGGTAATTCGATTATTAAACTCAGCCTTAACTGGGCACAATAAACTCATCAACAAAGGTTAATTTATAAAAACATAACTTCCCCAGTTTACGCTTTCGACGTTATATTTTTGGTGTTTTGGAAGAATCTGTAAACTAGCAATTTGACGAAAATTCACTTGAGTAGGTATGCCATATTTTTTCATTCTAGCCTTCTGACTACAATAAGGAACTGTGAAACATATAATGACTCTAATAATATATAGATCAGCAAACGCTGATTCTGAATATGTAACTTTTAAGAATTTATAAATAGCTATTTAAAAGTGAATAAAAAATCAGCTCCTCCAAACACCTTGTTATGTTGGTACCATTGCATTTGGAACATCTGACGTCACGTGTGCATTCTGTTTTTGGATTAGTATGAACATTTTTATTTTACGATTTTGTTTTGTATTTTAAATATGTATTTTTTTTAGTTTTGATGAAATTTAAACTTACTTTGGGTGACTGTAATTGTTCAATATAAAAAAAATATTAATGAAAGAAATTAGAGTATTCATGACAAACCGATTATCAATACGGGTATTATGATAATTTTAATGCTCAATACTATTATTATTTATTATAAAATGGTACATAATTTTCTTACTTATGTTTGGTTATGGTTTACCATGAATAGAATATAAAATTATGTACGGTTAAGGTCATCCTTGTTTTGACATTTTACATTCTAACCTCAAAACTGATCAAAACCCACCGGCCATAGATTTGGAGCGTTTTGGCGGGCTATGAATAATTGAAACTTTGAAAATTATTTTAACTCTGAAAACTAACTTTAAAAAAATAACGAAATATACTGATTTTAAATTTGAACGTCATTATTGATAAAAAATGGACTGGAGTTCCTTATTTAAGAAGTTTGTATAACGTTCGAGGAGTGTTATATATATATTTTTTTATTACTCCATCCAGTAGCGATAGGCAGCCCGCTCACTGGGTAGAGAACATTATATCGACTTGTATGCACCTCTAACCACATTTGACACAGGAAGAGGGAGAAATTTTCCCTGGCACTGGACACTGGAATTTTACAATACGATATATACGAGTATACATTACTCCATCCACAATTTTCATTTGTTTCATTATTACCATTATTATTATCATCTGTAATATTTCGTTTACCCAAACTTTCAAACGCTTTTCCAACCATCAGTTAATCCAAGCCGTACTCGTTCCATAATTATTTTGTTTAAATGATTTAATTTTCATTAAAATACCAAGAATTGAAAACGCCTTTGTTCATCTACATTGAACTCCATATATAAACAGTGTGTACGCACTATATTATAATAATGCATTGATATATGAACTTATCTAGTATATATGAACGACAGTGGCGTGCAATGCTCTACAATGTATTATAATAATGCATCGATATATGAACTTATCTAGTATACATGCTCTACAATGCCATCATTGTTCCTGATATTCATTATTGTACTAGTATTTTGTTCTTGTGAAATAGGAGGATTTTAGAATACTAACAGTTTTAATAATAATAATAGTTCTTTATTCCAGAAGGTATGCAGGGGTAGTGCGATGCAATACGTTCCATTAGTGATAATAATACAAACAAATAAATAACATAAGGTATGCAGGGGTAGTGCGATGCAATACTTTCCATTAGCGATAATAATGCAAACAAATAAATAACATAAGGTATGCAGGGGTAGTGCGATGCAATACGTTCCATAAGTGATAATAATACAAACAAATAAATGACAATATTTACGTAAAATGAGATAAAGAAAAAAAAGAAAAATATGGAAAAAGATTCATTAATAAAATATGTTAAATAATAATAATAGTTTTGCAAAACAAAGTCATGATAATAATCTTAAGACGAAACAAATATTCCAAAGTTGAAAAAATGCTAAGGGATCTAAACATACTGTCTTTTAAGCAAATTATATTCTTAAAAGTAATAGTTTTTCTCTTTAAAATGTTTAACGGCCAACAGAATCCAGAATTCTTGAGAAAAATGAATGAACATCAACACAGACAGAACCACTCTAAAAGAAGAAGAAATGAAATAAGACTTCTCTTTGGAAAGAAAACAAAATCGCAAAACTCATTACTATACGAGCAGAGCCACGAAGATCTTCCACGAAATACCCAACAATATAAAATAAGAGGAAAATACGTAAAGTGCAATTTGTAAAGTTTGATTTGTAATTTCTAAAAGTGACTTAAATTGTAAAAAAATGTTTGTGTAAAGATAATATGTTCATATTAAAATACATGTAACCAACGTACACGTGTTCTTAAGAAACCAAATACCTAGGACACATAATCACCAGTACTCTGATGGATGATGAAGACATTGATAGGCAAAGACGCGCTCTCAGCGTAAAATCGAATATGCTCAGTAGAAGATTTCGCCTTTGTAGTACCGCTGTGAAAAGGACTCTATTCCTTGCCTTCTGCGCAACGTTGTATACCTGCGAACTCTGGGCAAACTACAAAAAGAGTAGTATGGAAAGACTTCGCGTACAGTACAATAACGCCTTCCGCATAATGTTTGGCCTCCCAGATACTGCAGTGCTTCCAGTATGTTCACGGAGGGGCGAGTTTCCGGTTTTGCAGCCCTTATAAGATCCAGGGTGGCTGGAATGAGGGAAAGAATAAACAGCTCCAGGAATATCCTCATCATGGAAGCCCGTCTCAGTCCAGCCTCCAGCATCGACGCATACTGGACAAATATATTGGCCCCTCACAATATAAATGCCGCAGCACCCCTAAGGAGTTATCTTACTCTTATTTAGTTAAATTATTATTTTTCTTTATTTATTTATTTTTACGATGTGATGTATGTATATATTTTGTATATTTTTTATAACTATTGAATGTAAATTGTTGTGTGGAATGTGTGGGACTGCACTAACCTCCCCACATACCGGAATAACATTTATTATTATTATTATTAAGTTAAATAAATTAATAAAGGTAGGCTGTGTGTAGTTTATTAAAAGTTCTGGTAAGAATTGTGCATTAAATATTTGGAAATTGCTAATATTATCTTATTGTTGGCCAATTTAATAAATTAGCCTGCAAATTCCTTGCTTATTTGTAAATAATTGCTTTGCTTTTCTTGGAGTAGGCACAGCATTTCAACCTTTATAGACTGCATGCCACTGTTAACGATATATAGTTGGTCGATGTAATAATGTGAAACTCTAGTAGATAAAAAAAACAAAAAACTTATAGGTTAGTTAGTATGTTAGTAAAAACCTGTATGATTCTAAACGACTTGGCTTAGAACAACCAACATGTGATTCTTTATTACTCTACCTAAACAAAAAACTTATAGGTTAGTTAGTATGTTAGTAAAAACCTGTATGATTCTAAACGACTTGGCTTAGAACAACCAACATGTGATTCATTATTACCCGACCTAAACAAAAAAATGCGTACCACAATTAAAAAATAAAATAAAAAACAATTCAATTTTTTTTTTTAATTTACTTTATGGATTCTTTAATAACCCTTTATCTATCTTTGGCTTATAACTGTATCCTAGGAATTGTTTAATACCTTCATCTTTTCTATCTAACTAGTACTGCGGCGCTTTGGCCTTATTACGTTAATATATCGTGGGTTCGATTTACTTGTCTAAATTTATGTTTGTGCATTATGTGTGCTCTTTGGGAAATGATCTTAACTGGATTAAAAATCTAAACAAGGAAAGGAAAAAAGGACATACATTTGGTTATAAACAATTTACTAAAGTTACTTTTTGTGCTTACTGAATAAAATATATTTAATATGTTATTAACTATTTGCTGCGTCCTCTTCGGACTGCTTCGCTGAGTTTCGTCATCGACTCATAAAGCTGAGTGATACGTTACTCAATCTTATCAATATTATCAATATTACTCAATAATATATATTTTTTTTAGTTCTCAATTTTAAACGCATTTGTTCTCCTCAGCACCAACCAGTACCTATCAAATACATATATATAATCTCTTTATATTAATTATTATACTTTTTTTCTAGATGTGTTATATTACAATAATAGCTTTTTCCTCTTCTATTTTTATATATTGGCACTTAATATGAACTAAACTTGTCAATTTGACTGTCCTACAATGGGATTTGTTCCTATTTGGACAGTCAAAGCCTTTCTTAAATTTTATTGTTAAATAATGTGTGTTTCAAATAAATAAATATTATTATTAATGAGTGTGCGTCGATTAGCTACAAATTGGACATCACGTCCATGTCATATATCATGTCCGCCAAAGTCAATGCTCGATTCTAAGAACATGTTTTTTGTACTAATGTCATTCCGGCATTAGTATAAATTATAAATATAAATAGTATAATTGAATCCACACGGAGAAAGTAGTAGACGTCTTTGTAAAAGTTGTATCAATTCAAATTAAAACAAATTAAAACGCATTAGACTGCTCGCTATCCATTATTGTGTCTGCGTACTTCCTTTACAATGTTTTTTCTCTTAACGACGTGTCAAGTTTAATACAATTGGTCGTAAAAGTAACCACGTATCTTAGCTAATCGACCAGTTCTATCACAAACTGCAATGCATGGAAGGTAGTGTCGATAAATAAGACTAATTATCTGTTTGCTGTTATATAAAATAATGTTTATTAGGCCTCGCATGCAAATATGGCCAATATTTACTAAATTAACTGTATCTTATCTTTTTAAGTAGTGTAATCGAGTAGCTTGTCCGATTGTTGATTTATAATACACGCTCGATCGATGCCGACACGGCTGACAAAATTAGATTCACATTATATTGAAATTTGATTGTTGGACTTGGACTTGATCACATGTATTACACCATTTCTTTTAAATATGGCACTTACTTTACATAGATAAACTCACGGAGAAGAGAATCAACAGAGGTGCCGTTATGGGTGAGGGGAAGAAGCCATATTTAGCAGGGTGAGGGGTGACCCTGTCCCTTTCAGTGATTGCCAATAAATAAATCCTGACGTTTTGCAGGAAACTCGCATTGCACCGCAAAGTATTCATATTTACTCTTTGAAAAGCAAATCTGCTAATGATCAACTCATCCTTTTTACAATTATGAGGAATTTATCGCTAATATCCTTCCTGTAGTTAAAACTAACCCAAACTGCCAATTTAACTAAAAAAATAATAGATAAAAAAGGTTCGACTTGTTTACACAAACAGAATATTTATTTGGACCCGTTTAGAAATGTTTATTAATTTACTTACCGCAGGAAACTATGACACGAACGCTTTCGCGTTGTCGTCATTTTGGTTTGACAAGATTGTTTCGCAAAACTGTTAAGAATTATATTGAATAAGTTTAAAAGGAAGTAAAATAACGATTTCCTGTGGAATGTAATGCGTTGTTTGTGATTGTTATCAATATCACTAATATTTTGATACCATTTTAATGCATACGAATGCGTTATCGTTATTCCCTAAAATCTTAAACGGAGTTTATTAAAAAAAATGCGCGAGCCGGGCTGGTGCCAAAATGGATGTCATGTGACCTTTGCCTCCAGGTCAATTTGGTACGGGTAATTCTTGCTTTTGGAAATGTCAATTTTAAGTCAGTGGATAAACTAAACAACCAATGCTCGGATCTAAATCTCATATCCATTAATTACTTTCCTTTTAATGTTAACAGTACAACGTGATCGCTTGAATATTCGCAAATCCACGCTAAAACAAACGAAATTTTGTAAAAATATTTGTTTTTTTTTGTTTACATTTTTTTTTCAAAACTAAGTAACCCAAACCACACATAACACAAATAATTGTTAATTATATAATATAATAGATCTACTTTAAAGTGGATTATTACTGTATAAATAAACTGGTCATATTTCTAAATGCTATCAAATTCTATTTTATATATGTTTTTCTCCTTTATTCTCCTTTATTCTCCTTTATTCTAAATTCCTTCATTAAGTTCTTTTCATGTCATATCCTCTTATCTTCACTTATTTATCATTATGTATATATGTTATATCATTATGATATTCTATAGCGGCTACTAACCTAACATACGATAAATGGTAGTATAAACAGCCCTGAATTAATTAACCTCATTCAATTTCATATACCTACGAGAGCTACTCGTTTCAAAATCTTGTTTAAATATAACAGCACCAGGACTGCGCATTACAAACACTCGCTTGTACCTAGATTACATCAAGTTAGTAATAGATGCGCAGATGTAGCGGATCTATTTAACTGCATGGAAGGTGGGAAGTACAAGAAGGCTTTATTATCATAACTTTTCGATTACTAAATGTTTTATATGTACGCATATCTTTTACTTTTATGTCCTTTATGAACTTTTATTCTTTATATACTCTCTGATGCCATTGTACGACCTGATGCCACATTTAATAGTTACATTTTTTAAATTATTTGTGCTATATTCTTATGCTTGTAGTTAACTATGACTTGCAATTATTGTTTATGGTATATTTATACCGTCGATATTGAATAAATAAATAAATCTAAAACACGCGAGCACCTCAGCACAGTAGGGTGTTCTCCTAGTGAGGTGTTCACGAAACATTACAACTAAACCAATTACATACAGTTACTTATTATTTGTATTATTTGCATCTATTTATGTACCTGTGAACTGTATATGTACGAGTATAGAAGTAAAAAAATCAAGATCGGGGCATATGTCGGTCTCACAGGGAATAATTACCGATTGTTAGAACTAATATCCAGCAATGCCAAATTTATACATCAGCACGGGAAATCCCCGTGAGACATGGAAATAAAACTATAACTCGTGGCATATCATCAACCCAGGGAATAAATCTGCTGGAAAGGGCGTTTAAAGAGAGCATGGTCCTGGAATGTAATCTAAATAGGTAAATTTTTTTCCATTTTTTTAAATTATAAAAAGTTATAAATCTAACAACATTTTGAATAAATGTAATAATTATTTGCTCGCATATTTTATTTATTCGTACTAATTATTTTATCGTACCGATATATCATAGATGATAGTAACGATCTACCACATTCACGGATAGTACGTCTAGGCGCCTCCGTGGCTGCCGGCTGCGTTTTATAGTCGCTCCTGATTTATCTTGGAAATATTGGGAAGTTATTAATTTTCCCGGTGTAAAAATAGCATAAAATAACCGCAATAATTTTTAGGTTACATTTATAAAAATTACATAATTTTAGTGCTGTCGTTTCGAGCTTAAATCAAGTTTATAACAAAAACCCAAATATTTAAAATATTTTGAGTTGAAATCTGCTTCGTTCTTCCGAATTAACGCATCGGGCATCGGTCACATCTGGCGGTCGGTCGTCACCACATGTACTAGTGAAGTGCCAACAGTTAATAGAAACGGCGATTCGGGCTACGGTGGTTGTAAAAAATATTGTATACAACCGGGAAGTGGGCTGCTGGGACCCCAACAAGGACACCGCCAGCTGGGGCGAGAACGAGCCTTTACCTTCGTCATTGAGATAGTGGCCAAGTTCCTCAACAAGCACGACTTTGACCTGATCTGCTGGGTGCATCAGTTGGTAGAGGACGGGTATGAGTTCTTTTCCAAGAAGCAACTGGTACTGCAGGGAATTCGATAATGCAGGAGCAATGATGTCAGTGGACGACCCGCTGAAGTGCTCCTTCCGGATCCTGAAGCCGGATGACAAGCGCATGGCGTACGTGCAGACCAACACCAAGCGTCCCGTCACCAACAAAGACAAAGAAGATTGGAAGAAAGGATCAGTACCCCCGGCCCCAGTCCTCACCCGCCGCCCAACTTCACATAACTCCTATCATTCGTATTAGCGTCTTGCAATATATCGTAAGGAGTTAATACAGTTAGCTTCTTTTTTTTTTTCAATTAAACATGTATGAAAACTTAGACCAAGCCGTATTTAATTTTGATAATCTAGCTGCATCTCTTTATATGGTCTATAAATAATGTGTAATGATAGTGTAAAAAAAATGTCATAGATTTAATATAGGAATAATGTAAGAATAGGAAGTAAGATTTGTACAGCGCCCTTGAGGTGATTTTTCACAAAAACGGCGCTATAAAAATCATCCGATTATTATATGTCATTCTCACAGAGAATAATTACCGATTGCTAGAACTAATACCCAGCAATGTCAAATTTATACATCAGCACGGCAAATCCCCGTGAGACATGGAAATAAAACTGTAAATCGGGGCATATGTCGTTCTCACAGGGAATGATTACCGATTGGTAGAACTAATACCCAGCAATGCCAAATTTATTCACCAGCACGGGAAATTCCCGTGAGACATGGGAATAAAAGTGTAAGAATTATTAGTCTATTATTATTATTAATAATAAAATACATAATTATCAGTTTTTTATGTGAATACCGCACAAGTGCCTGAAGTGTGTGTGGGTGTGGAGGGGAGGGAAAATGAAAAAAAAGACGGTGGAAAGGTGCCTGCCTATTCAGATCTGGTCACCAAACACGGCTAAAGCCATTTCGAACAACGCGCAACGTTTCGATTCTCTATGGTAATCTTTCACCAGGGTGATACTTAGAGTATGTATCATTCTGGTAGGAAATGAGAAAGGGTAAGGCAGAGAAAGGAGAGGAAATACCAACCTTTTTAGATCTAGTATTGTCCATCTATCGCAGTGATGCACAACCTTTTTAGCCAGAGTGCCAATGTATAGCAACAGTTTTACATATTAGATTTATTTCAATCTAAACGTTCTCTTTAAACCTTTCCGGCACCAATGAGAACAAACTGTCTTATTTTCAGCGAAACCGGTCAAGTAATTTTCGATAAAATCGAGGACAGACAGACAAACATTCATTTATTTATATATTAAGATTAGAAACTTGTGCAAATCAATTCATTGATACAGTATTGGTCACGGCCGGCACGGTCACGGAACAGAATCTCCAGAATTTAAACCTAGTGTGATCTATACCGATTTGAAAGAAAATTGATATAATTTATTTACATGAGACCTTTCGACTACTAGGCTCCTAGACAAGTCTATAAGTCAGTGATGCACAACGCTTTTGCAGTCGGTACCGTCGCTAACCTCCTTAAAAGGTAACCTTTTAATAAATAGTACATAGCACTATTCAGACACATGGATATACATACACACTCACACGCACACACACACACACACACACACACACACACACACACACACACACACAGATACATACGAGGTTTGTTCAAAAGAAAAGGTGAATTTCGAATTTTTTCGAAAAGTATTTATTTATTCATCAATATCCATTTTCTCCCCTTCAAAGTAATCCCCCTCAGATATAATGCACTTATGCCAGCGCTTCTTCCAATCCTCGAAGCACTTCTGGAATGCGCTGATATAGCCATCAGCTCATTCTTCGATTCTGACTTTATCTCATCAATTGTGGCAAAACGCTTTCCTTTCATTGGTCTCTTCAGTTTCGGGAATAGGAAAAAGTCGCAGGGAGCCAAATCTGGTGAACACGGTGGTTGAGGCATGATTACGGTGTTGTTTTCGGTCAAATAATCACGAACAAGCATTGATGTGTGAGCTGGTGCATTATCGTGGTGCAAAATCCATGATTTCTTTTTCCACAATTCCGATCGTTTGAGCCGTATTGCTTCACGCAAACGTTGTATAACTTCCTCGTAGTATTCCTTATTAACCGTACGACCTGTTGGCAAGAACTCATGATGCACCACTCCATTGTAATCGACGAAAACAGTAAGCAAAACCTTCACATTTGATCGAACTTGGCGTGCTTTTTTCGGTCTTGGCTCTTCTGGCCGTTTCCATTGGGATGATTGGGCCTTGGTTTCGATGTCATAACCATATACCCACGTTTCATCACCAGTTATGACCCTTTTGAGCAAATCTGGATTGTCGTTGACGTCATTCAACAACTCCTGAGCGATACTAATGCGACGTTACTTTTGCTCAAAATTTAGCAATTTCGGAAAAAACTTCGCTGCCACACGTTTCATGCCCAAAACATTCGATAAAATTGCATGGTATGAGCCTTTTGATATGCCAACATCCTCTGCAACTTCCCTAATAGTGATTCGACGATTTTCCAAAACCATTTTCTTGACTGTTTCGATGTTTTCTTCGTTTGTTGACTTGGTTGCAACTCCAGGACACTCATCGTCATTAACATCTTCTCGGCCTTCTTTAAAGCGCTTGTACCACTTATAAACACTTTTTTGAGACAAAGTACACTCGCCGAATGCCACAGTCAACATTTTAAGTGCGTTGGAGTACTTTATTCCATTTTTAAGGCAAAATTTAATACATATTCTTTGACCCATTTTTTTGAAAAGTAAAAATCGAAGAACACTCAAAAACGTGACTAACCTTTCCAGTTGTCTAAAACAAACCACTAATCCAAAATGGCTGATAATGCTAACATATGATAAACATATGTGTACTAACAAAACAAAAAAAATCGATAATCGAATGTACACAGCCCGCGAAAATTCAAAATTCACCTTTTCTTTTGAGCCTTGAAAATTCCTAAAACTAACCGTACACTTATACACTATACACTTTTTTCATATTCCTTTTTATCTTTACCATGTATCATTCCCTAGCATTGTACTAACCCCGCCCGGTAAAATGTATATAACCACTTACTAGATATTACATAGAGAATTGTCATTGGTACCGATCCTTGTAATAATTTTCTAAAACCTTGTAATTTGTACACCACTCATAAATAAGTCGTCACAATGTGGATTAACTGCAGTTTGGAAATGGCCTTGAAATGGCCGCACGAAAGGGTTCGCGGTTCGCGGGTCGCGGTTTGTGCATCACTTCTATAAGCCGATAAAGTTTAAGAAAGAATTTCAATATTTGAAAATGTTTGATCAAAATAAAAAAAATATCAGCTTGGTTCGAGAACATGGACCACAGCACACTTCTGTCGGCTTACTCGTATGTCATATTATCTTCATTATTCGAGTAAATCTGATTTCTAAGAAACTGGGCGTCGTGAATGGATAGGGCTAGCAGATTCTTCAATAGTGATCGACTGCTAATCCTATACAAATCTAAAGTACGTCCAACAATTAAATTGGAAGGTCACCTCTGGGCTGGAGCTCCCCAATACTTGATAAACCCAAGCTTGATTCTGTTCAAATGAGGGCGGTTAGTCTAATTGACATTTCGTTTTTAACAGACCGACTACCTTCTGTGATGCTCAGACGCAACGAACGTAGGTATGCTGAGTCTGTTCTACAAATATTTCAATGGAGCCTGCTCGAAGGAGCTAGCAGCGTTGATCCTCTCCGCGCCGGAGCACGTACGTGAAACTCGACGGACACGAGCGGAACATCCCTTCACAGTTGATGTCGCCTTCATGAGAACGGGTCGTTACGCCGATTCGTTTTTGTGTAAATCGGCTCGTATGTGGAACGATCTACCGGCGTCTGTCTTTCTTCCAACATTTAATCCAAAGCCCGTATTAACAAATCCCTTCCTACATCCCCCTCCTTAACACGCCTCACAACGTTGCCCAACCGGGTAGCGATATATATCCCCGTAGGTGCTCTGTACATACATGGGCGCTTGTGAGGTGAAAAAAAAAGATTTTTAAAGTAAATTCATCTCATGCAACTTGCGGTATTTTAAAGCACTGTCTCCGCTGAAAATATAATTCGGACCGTGATGCTCTATTCTCATTGACGGCGTATTTGCGCGAGGAATCGTCGCTTTGGAATAGCTCAGGAATACCCCGACTGACCGACTCCAACGAACTTCTCCTCTTCCTCTTCCCCCTGTAGACAAATCGAGTTATTTTAGTACAAACTTGTCATCCGTATGTATAACTTCTAACTGCTGCGCGTCTCACGCAAAACCGTTCTTATTCCGACACTTTTTCTGAGTGAATTGAGTGAATAAAAAAATATTATGACCATTCGTCAAAAATAACTACAGGCACTAGTTTACTGCATAAAAATGTAACCGGCATTCGATTAGATAACTTAGAAGCATTATAAATAAGGAAAGCCAAAAACACTAATAGTAGACTCATAAATAATCAAATAAATTTAAATAAAAGTCCAATCCTTAAATTATTCCCAATAAACAAAATACATACTCTTCCCGGTCAGCAGGTACCTGCCGATCTCCCACCCCTGGCCCTTCACTAGCCTGTTTGTATCAATCTATAACACATGTGCATCTTAGTTCATAGTTTAGTTGTATACTGCCCTAAAGAAGCTACGGTAGTAGGGAAACCCGGTCGGCTAAAGTATGAATAAAAGTGATGTAAACAAAGTTATTGTTTTATTTTTTAAATTATAATGTCACATCACCAAGTTACCGCTTCATATGAAAAAAAAAAAACTTTGCTTATATATGTAAATACTAGTAAAAAAATAACTTTGCATATAAATGTAAATACCAATAAAAAAATAACTTTGCTTATAAATGTAAATACTAGTAATAAATAACTTTGCTTACAAATGTAAATACTAGTAAAAAATAAATTGCTGTAAATCAAATTTAATAGTATTTTTAGTTTTTACTATTGTGACAGCTTTAGTGACAAAACGGCCATTTACACTTCGTTCTAACTTGATTGGAATAAAGAACTCCAGTCCAGTATTTTTTTTTTCATCAATAATGATGTTCAAACTTAAATATTAGAATATTTCGTTTTTTTTTACTAAAGTTTGTTTTCATAGTTCAAATAATTTTCAAAGTATCAATTTTTCAAAAGCCGCCAAAACGCTCCAAATTTACGGCCGGACGGTTTTGAAAAGTTTTGAGGTTAGAATTTCAAATGTCAATACAGGATTGGCTTTACGTTACATAATTGTATAATAATAATATTCGGATGATTTTTATAGCGCCGTTTTTGTGAAAAATCACCTCAAGGGCGCTTTACAAATCTTACTTCCTATTCTTACATTATTCCTATATTAAATCTATGACATTTTATTTTTTTTGGACATTATCATTATACATTATTTATAGACCATATAAAGGATGCAGTTAAATTATCAAAACTAAATACGGCTTGGTCTAAGTTTTCATACATGTTTAATTGAAAAAAAAATAGAAGCTATCTGTATTTATTCCTTACGATATATTGCAAGACGCTAATACGAATGATAGGAGTTATGTGAAGTTGGGCGGCGGGTGAGGACAGGGGCCGGGGGTACTGATCCTTTCTTCCAATCTTCTTTGTCTTTGTTGGTGACGCCCCTGGGCTGCGTAACGGGACGCTCGGTGTTGGTTTGCCCATACGCCAGGTGGCGCTCGTCGGCCGGCTTCAGGATCTGGAAAGACCACATCAGCGTGTCGTCTATTTCTCGCCCCAGCCGGTGGTATCCTTCTCGGGGTCGGACCACAGCAGGCCGCGGAGCAGCCTTCTCGGGCACGTCCGTGGGCCGCATGATGCACCGGATCTGCTCCGTGAACTGGAGGTCAGAACTCAGGTCGCCGTGACAGCAGAAGATCTTCTCGTCAAATGTTTTTATTTCCTATTGCGCCTTTTTCGGTAGCCACGAAATCTAATTTTGCGGATTGCAGTTGTGGTACAGTGTTCAAGGTTATACAGCGATATCTTTGCAGCTTATTAAAGGCTCCAAAATAGCACATTCACCATTAAGTTTGAGTTTGAGTTGTCTAGCTCGTATACGATATTGTTTACAATCACCACAGTTCAAAGAATAACATTGTAAATCATTTACTTTGGGACACTTTTAACAAGCAAAAGGTCTTTTAATAAGCACATGTGTCGAACGCTTCGACCGACCGATGCTTTTGGGTTAGTTTAGAACGACGCGACAGATTTGAACTTAAAATATTTGGGTTTTTATTTGATTTTTTATTATAAACTTGATTTAAGCCCGAAACGGCCACACTAAAATTATATGATTTTTATAAATGTAACCTATAAATTATTGCGGTTATTTTACGCTACTTTAACACCGGAAAATTAAGAACTAAGCAATATTTCCCAGATAAACTGGAGCGCTTATAAAAAGCTGCCGGCTGCTGCGAGAGCGCCAAAATATATTCTATTAATGGTAAACCATAACTAAACAAAGCATTAAAATTATGTACCTTTTTAGAAACTTTAACTCCAAGAATAATAATAGTATTGACGATTAACATTATCATAATATCCGTATTGATAATTGGTTTGATCATGAATCCTCTAATTTCTTTCATGAATAATAGTTTATATGTTTATATTGAAAAAATTATAAAGCTTAAAGTCACCCAAATCAAGTTAATTTTTTGTCAAAACCAAAAAAATACACATTTAAAATACAAAACAAAATAAAAATTTATTTTTCATACTAATCCAAAAACAGAATGCTCACGTGACATCAGATGTTCCAAATGCAATGATACCAACATAACGCGCTGTTTTGATGAGCTGATTTTTTATTCACTTTTAAATAATAATTTATAAATTCTACTTATAATTATATATAATGAAAGTTAAATATTCAAAATCGGCGTTTGCTGATCTGTATGAACGCGTATCTGTAAAGTCATTATATTTTTCACTGGAGTTCCCTATTACGTTCGCTATGACAACTTCTATGTGGAAAATATAACTTAAATTTTTTTTTAAATCTAAATTATATTTTCCATATAGAAACTATCACGGCGAACGCAGTTGTTCTCAAATTAACACAAAAACAACGGCTTAAACGGTCGTTAGGTACCTTTTGATATTAAGGTAATCAAATATGGAATAAGCGATATTACATCTAGTGTTTTTTTACAGTCCCCCGTTGCTCGTTATGGATGCTAGCTTCAAGCGGGAATAGTTGTGCTGTTTTTATGGCGCCAGATTATCTGACAGTGTACGAGTGTTCAAACAGTGTGGCCGTATGTTCTTTTTAGATGGCACTTAGACCTCCACAGTTCTTTAAGTGTATATTTTCCTCATACGAGTACTTGCCAAATAGAGGGTAATTCTAATCACATTCGTCCTAACCTTATTGGTGATTAGTTTTGTAGGAAACGAGTGACAGGTAGAACAACTAACTATTAACCTACCGGGACCGTGCCTGTTCTGTATGAGATGTGCGTGCGACGCGACGGTTCCTTTCACTTGCATAAAATGTTAGTTGGTGGTATGGGTACTAGTATACCGTACCAACCTGCTGGGCACTTTGTGTTCGGGTCTTTTAGGGAAGACAAATATTTTATTTCCGCGAATGTCGGAGAAATTAGATCAAATCTCAAATGGATATGTCATAGTTGGACGGGCCCCGGCAGTTTCTAAATCTTATGCAGCATCACATATTTTTATTTAAAAAAATGCGCTTCCACGAACTCAAGTAAAGTACGTAAAACGAAGACCAACGGCATCATCATAATGATAATTTATAGATACAGTAGGGTGTCGCAGATATAATAATACATACTACCAGTATATTGTGTTGCCTAATAATTGGTCGGTTTTCAATACTCACTGTAGTTAGTAGACGATTTCCTATAAAAAATAATATGATGATGATTACCAAGATGATTCGGCCAGTCATTGGGATTTTATTATTTTTTTATATGAATACCGCACAAGAGTCCCAACTGCTTCCAACCCTCCGGAGCCGGCGAGACTATGGCATTCTCAATTGGGGAATGTTGTGAGGCTGAAGGTATTGGGGAGGGGAAGGAGAAGAGGAAGGTGGGGAAATACCTGGCTATTCAGATCTGGTCACCAAACACGGCGAAAAGCCATTTCAAGCAACGTTTCAATTCTCAATGGTGGTCTTTCACCAGGGCGATATTGAGAGTATCTTCCATTCTGGAACGTGCCCAAAAAATTATATATTATTTTTAAATGAATTAATTGTGAAACAGCACAAATTAATTAAATAAAATTTACTTGCGCACGCCGGGATTTGAACCCGCGACCTTCGGATTCGTAGTCAAGAGCCTTACCCCTCGACCATGGAGGCCGTCAGATGATCAATGATTCGCGAATTCGTATGAAATTATTGTCGACAACATAATTTACCAATGATTAATTCATATAACTTTTATATTGCCTTTTTGTGAAATACCATCCGAAGGACGGGACGGCTTACACAGATAGAAACTAAAAACTACTATAAACTTTAAAATAATGATTGTGTAACCACATTCAAGGTTTATGTTTTTAAAATAAAATTACAAAAACACAACTTGCGACTAAAATATTAATCCTAGTTCACTCATGCCACGTGAATTGAAGATTTAGCTTTAATTGAAGATGTTGCTAAAACATTTTTTTTTCTCTTTTAAAAGAAAGACAAATATTCCCTGTTTACGAATAACCTGACAATATTTGAAAATCTCCTACTACCATCACAGTAAGCGGAAGATGTTACTTGTGTCGTAAGCCGAGGAATTGAACTCACGACGCGAGACCCTGGGTGAGACCCAAACGCGATGCCAACTCAGCCAAAATACGAGATAAACATATAACAAATACACATATAACAAATACACATGTAACAGATTCACATATAACAGATAAACTTATAATGCATAAATATGTAACGGATAAACATATAACAGATAAACATATAATGCATAAATATGTAACGGATAAACATATAACAGATAAACATATAATCACATCATAACTTTAAAATGTGAATGCAGCAAAAGTGGTATCAAAGGATATTGAATATATACTCTATTTTTTCCAAGAAGAATTCTTCAGGGAGGTTTATACTTTGTGATATCATTATGTATTTTAATTAAAACAAATAACTTTGTATACATCACTTTTTATTGATATACAATACAATATGTTTCGTGAACGATGAAAAAAAATGTATACCTATACTATTACAGTTACTTGCACGGGTAATAACAATGCATAATTAACTATCTACAAATAAATTTTAAAAAGATAGAGATGCCAAGATACGAGTACATTGTACGTATTCTATTCTTACGGAAGAATAATACAAAATGTACATTCTACGCTAAAATACACTCATTTGTATATTTACATTCGCGTTTAATGCGTCAGTTGCCTTCCATTGTTTTGCGTCACGATAACGAACCGAATAATACCTACAGTCGCCGAAGTGACAAGTGACGAGATCCCACAGTGTAATCCCGATGTAAGAGCATTACTGCGCGTTTTGATTCTCACAGTTTAAAATGTTTGCACCGGATGAAACGTGGCCTTATAAAACAAACTATAGCTGGCATTTATATATAAATATTGTAAATTAACAGATATCGCTGACTGTCATACTGTGAACTGTAAACTGTCATTTGGGAAGAATGAAAAATGAGATATTATTTACCAAAATGAAACATAATTTAGAAAACCGTTATGATAAGTGAAAAAAAACATTATATAGGTATATTAATGTATGGACTAAAAACTATATTCATTTTGATTCTGATGACATGCCTACATACGTATAATGATCTAGAATAAAGCAATAAGACAGATTTTAAAGTATAATAAAAATAAATCAGTAGAGAAAATGCTCAAGGAATTAGCTATAATGAGTGTTATACAAAGTCAGGAATATCAAAGGAAGGGTACTTCCGAAACCAATCGATTTTTATATTATATTGAAGTGGTTCTAAACAAAATTTATGCGTTTATATTATAAAGTTTTTCACAATTTTTCACCTTGCTTTAGACTTTAGACCGTACGAGACAGAAAGAAGATATTAGACAAAAATAAATGAACAAATCCCGAAAATAAAATTGTTAATGTAATAAAGTCATTAAAATGTATAGCTTAATAATAATAATAATTGGATGATTTGTATAGCGCCGTTTTTGTGAAAAATCACCTCAAGGGCGCTTACTCCCCAGTGAAATAAAAAAAAGTACCTATATTAAGCACATTTAGAGTAAGATGTGAAAATGATGTTGTAATAGGTATTGTAAATTAAAATGCGAAAATATGTAAGTTTATATTAGACCACATGAAGTGGAATTATTTTAGGTTAAAGAAATAAAATAATAAGTATATGGAATGTACTCGTAAGTGCAACGGATTGTTAATTATTCAGTAATCACGGTGTCGTAGAACCATACGTAAGGAAGGAATGTTGTTCGAATTAGCGATGAGTCGTTCATGAACGAGTCGTTCATTTGTGCCGACTCATTTTGATGAGTTGTGAGCGTACAACTCCTG